>JAYESA010001424.1:0-46611 GCA_036927795.1 Iris macrosiphon
CCATGATGAAAATGAGTGCAGATGGGTGATTCAACTGAATTATAGTACCAAACAGGCATAGAGTGGTGAAAACGAGTTTAGATGGGTGAAATATGGTACAAATCGGGCGTATATGTGAAAACGACTACATATGGGTGATTCCAATCGAAATATGGTTTAGAATGAGCGTAGACTACTGAAACGGAGTATAAAATGCGTAACTCCCACCGAAATAGGGTATAAAAGTGGCCTAGATTAGTGAAATGACTATTTAAATGCGATTCTAACCGAAATTAGGGTATCAAATGCCCGTAAACTTGTGAAAACGTGTATAAGTAAACGATTCTAACAGAAATATAGTTTAGAATGAGCGTATAATAGTGAAAACGAGTATCGATGGATGATTCTAACTAAAATATGGTACAAAATGGACTTAGAATGGTGAAAACAAGTATAGATGGGCGAGTCTAACCAAATATTGGTATTAAACGGGCATAGACAGGTGAAAACGGGTATATAATAGCGATTCTAACCGAAATGAGTCTTCAAATGCTCGTAGAATGGTGAAAACGAGTATGAATGAGGGATCTAACCGAAATATAGTTTAGAAAGAGCACACAATGATGAAATTGAGTATGGATGGGTGATTCTAACTGAAATATGGTACAAACAGGCGCTGAATGGCGAAAACGAGTATAGATGGGTGGTTCTAACCGAAACATGGTACAGAACGGGCTTAAAATAGTAAAAAAGAGGATATAGGTGGGTGGTTTTAATCTAAATGTTTAGAATGGGAGAAGATTGTACCCGGGTATAGTTGCTTAACTGTAAGCAAAATAAAAGTGGCCTAGATTTGTGAAACGAGTATTGAAATAAGTCATAACCGAAATAAGATTTCAAATCCTCGTCGGATAGTGAAAACGAGTTTAAATTAGTGATTCTAACCAAAATAAGGTATAGAGTGTCGAGATTAGTGGAAACGGGTATATAGATGTGATTCTAACCGAAATATGGTACAGAATGACATACAATGATGCAACCGAGTATAGATGCATAACTTTAACCAAAATATGGTGTCGAATGAGCAAACAGTAACGAAAATGAGTGTAGACAGGCGATTCTAACCGAAATAGGTTTATAACGATCGTACAATGAGTTAACGAGTACATATGGGGGATTCGAACCGAAATATGGTTTAGAAAGAGAATACAATGATAAAAACGAGTATCGATGGGTGATTCAATATGTAGAATGAGCGTACGATGATGAAGACGTGTATAGATGGTGATTCAACCGAAATATGGTGTAGAATGGGCATACAATGATGAAACCGAGTATAGACGCCTAATTCTAACCCAAATATGGTTTAGAAAGAGCGTGCAACGATGAAAATGAGTATAGATCGGTGATTCAAGGAGCGAATGAACGTACAATAACGAAAACAAGTGTAGATGGGCTATTCTTACCGAACACGACAGAAAACGGTCATAGAGTGGTAAAAACGAGTATAGAGTTATTCTAATCGAAATATGGTAGAATAAGCATACCATGATGAAAATGAGTGCAGATGGGTGATTCAACTGAATTATAGTACCAAACAGGCGTAGAGTGTGAAAACGAGTTTAGATGGGTGAAATATGGTACAAATCGGGCGTATATGGTGAAAATGAGTACATATGGGTGATTCCAATCGAAATATGGTTTAGAATGGGCGAAGGCTACTAAAACGGAGTATAAAATGCGTAACTCCCACCGAAATAGGGTATAAAAGTGGCCTAGATTAGTGAAAACGACTATTTAAATACGATTCTAACGAAATAGGGTATCAAATGCCCGTAAACTTGTGAAAACGAGTATCGATGGATGATTCTAACTAAAATATGGTACGAAACGACATAGAATGGTGAAACAAGTATAGATGGGCGAGTCTAACCAAACATGGTATAAAACGGGCATAGACAGTGAAAACGAGTATATAATAGCGATTCTAACCGAAATGAGTCTTCAAATGCTCGTAGAATGGTGAAAACGAGTATGAATGAGCGGATCTAACCGAAGTATGCTTTAGAAAGAGCACATAATGATGAAATCGAGTATGGATGGTGATTCTAACTGAAATATGGTACCAAACAGGCGCTGAATGGCGAAAACGAGTATAGATGGGTGGTTCTAACCGTAACATGGTACAGAACGGGCTTAAAATTGTAAAAAAGAGGATATAGGTGGGTAGTTTTAATCTAAATGTTTAGAATGGGAGAAGATTGTAACCGGGTATAGTTGCTTTAACTGTAAGCGAAATAAAAGTGGCCTAGATTTGTGGAAACGAGTATTGAAATAAGTCATAACCGAATAAGATTTCAAATCCTCGTCGGATAGTGAAACGGGTTTAAATTAGTGATTCTAAACCGAAATAAGGTATAGAAGTGGTCGAGATTAGTGGAAACGGGTATATAGATGTGATTCTAACCAAAATAGGTACAGAATGACCATACAATGATGCAACCGAGTATAGATGCATAACTTTAAACCGAAATATGTTGTCGAATTAGCAAACAGTAACAAAACGAGTGTAGACAGGCAATTCTAAACGAAATATGGTTTATAACAATCGTACAATGAGGAAACGAGTACATATGGGGGATTCGAACCGAAATATGGTTTAGAAAGAGCATACAATGATAAAAACGAGTATCGATGGGTGATTCAATATGTCGAATGAGCGTACGATGATGAGACGTGTATAGATGGGTGATTCCAACCGAAATATGGTGTAGAATGGGCATACAATGATGAAACCGAGTATAGACGCCTAATTCTAACCCAAATATTGGTTTAGAAAGAGCGTGCAACGATGAAATGAGTATAGATCGGTGATTCAAGGAGCGGAATGAACGTACAATGACAAAAACAAGTGTAGATGGGCAATTCTTACCGAAACACGACAGAAAACGGTCATAGACTGGTGAAAATGAGTATAAAGGAGTTATTCTAATCGGAATATGGTGTAGAATGAGCATACCATGATAAAAATGAGTGCAGATGGGTGATTCAACTGAATTATAGTACCAAATAGGCGTAGAGTGGTGAAAACGAGTTTAGATGGGTAAAATATGGTACAAATCGGGCGTATATGGTGAAAACGACTACATAGGGTGATTCCAATCAAAATATGGTTTAGAATGGCGTAGACTACTGAAACGAGTATAAAATGCGTAACTCCCACCGAAAATAGGGTATAAAAGTGGCCTATATTAGTGAAAACGACTATTTAAAGCGATCTAACGAAATAGGGTATCAAATGCCCGTAAACTTGTGAAAACGTGTATAAGTAACGATTCTAAACCGAAATATAGTTTAGAATGAGCTTATAATAGTGAAAATGAGTATCGATGGATGATTCTAACTAAATTATGGTACGAAACGGACGTAGAAAGGTGAAAACAAGTATAGATGGGCGAGTCTAACCAAAATATGGTATAAAACGGGCATAGACAGTTGAAAACGGGTATATAATAGCGATTCTAACCGAAATGAGTCTTCAAATGCTCGTAGAATGTGTGAAACGAGTATGAATGAGCGGATTTAACCGAATATGGTTTAGAAAGAGCACACAATGATGAAATCGAGTATGGATGGGTGATTCTAACTGAAATATGGTACCAAACAGGCGCTGAATGGCAAAAACGAGTATAGATGGGTGGTCTAACCGAAACATGGTACAAAACGGGCTTAAAATAGTAAAAAAGAGGATATAGATGGGTGTTTTAACCTAAATGTTTAGAATGGGAGAAGATTGTATCCGGGTATAATTGCTTAACTGTAAGCAAAATAAAAGTGGCCTAGATTTGTGGAAACGAGTATTGAAATAAGTCATAACCGAAATAAGATTTCAAATCCTCGTCGGATAGTGAAAACGAGTTTAAATAGTGATTCTAACCAAAATAAGGTATAGAAGTGTCGAGAATAGTGAAAAACGGGTATATAGATGTGATTCTAACCGAAATATGGTACAGAATGACCATACAATGATGCAACCGAGTATAGATGCATAACTTTAACGAAATATGATGTCGAATGAGCAAACAGTAACGAAAACGAGTGTAGACAGGCGATTCTAACCGAATATGGTTTATATCGATCGTACAATGAGGAAACGAGTACATATGGGGGATTCGAACCAAAATATGGTTAGAAAGAGAATACAATGATAAAAACGAATATCGATGGGTGATTCAATATGTAGAATGAGCGTACGATGATGAAGACGTGTATAGATGGGTGATTCCAACCGAAATATGTGTAGAATGGGCATACAATGATAAAACCGAGTATAGACGCCTAATTCTAACCCAAATATGGTTTAGAAAGAGCGTGCAACGATGAAAATGAGTATAGATCGGTGATTCAAGGAGCGAAATGAACGTATAATGACGAAAACAAGTGTAGATGGGCGATTCTTACCGAAACACGACAGAAAACGGTCATAGAGTGGTAAAACGTGTATAAAGGAGTTATTCTAATCGAAATATGGTGTAGAATGAGCAACCATGATAAAATGAGTGCAGATGGGTGATTCAACTGAATTATAGTACCAAACAGGCATAGAGTGGTGAAAACGAGTTTAGATGGGTAAAATATAGTACAAATCGGGCGTATATGGTGAAAACGACTACATATGGGTGATTCCAATCGAAATATGGTTAGAAAGGGCGAAGGCTACTGAAACGGAGTATAAAATGCGTAACTCCCACCGAAATAGGGTATAAAAGTGGCCTAAATTAGTGAAAACGACTATTTAAATGCGATTCTAACCGAAATAGGGTATCAAATGCCCGTAAACTTGTGAAAACGTGTATAAGTAAACGATTCTAACAGAAATATAGTTTAGAATGAGCGTATAATAGTGAAAACGAGTATCGATGGATGATCTAACTAAAATATGGTACAAAACAGACGTAGAATGGTGAAAACAAGTATAGATGGGCGAGCTAACCAAATATGGTATAAAACGGTATAGACAGGTGAAAACGGGTATATAATAGCGATTCTAACCGAAATGAGTCTTCAAATGCTCGTAGAATGGTGAAAACGTGTATGAATGAGCTGATCTAACCGAAATATAGTTTAGAAAGAGCACACAATGATGAAATCGAGTATGGATGGGTGATTCTAACTAAAATATGGTACCAAACAGGCGCTGAATGGCGAAACGAGTATAGATGGGTGGTTCTAACCGAAACATGGTACAGAACGGGCTTAAAATAGTAAAAAAAAGGATATAGGTGGGTGGTTTAATCTAAATATTTAAATGGGAGAAGATTGTACCCGGGTATAGTTGCTTAACTGTAAGCAAAATAAAAGTGGCCTAGATTTGTGGAAACGAGTATTGAAATAAGTCATAACCGAAATAAGATTTCAAATCCTCGTCGGATAGTGAAAACGAGTTTAAATTAGTGATTATAACCGAAATAAGGTATAGAAGTGGTCGAGATTAGTGGAAACGGGTATATAGATGTGATTCTAACCGAAATATGGTACAGAATGACCATACAATGATGCAACCGAGTATAGATGCATAACTTTAACCGAAATGTGGTGTCGAATGAGCAAACAGTAACGAAAACGAGTGTAGACAGGCAATTCTAACCAAAATATGGTTTATAACGATCGTACAATGAGAAAACGAGTACATAGGGGGTATTCGAACCGAAATATGGTTTAGAAAGAGCATACAATGATAAAACGAGTATCGCATGGGTGATTCAATATGTAGAATGAGCGTACGATGATGAAGACGTGTATAGATGGGTGATTCCAACCGAAATATGGTGTAGACTGGGCATACAATGATGAAACCGAGTATAGACGCCTAAATCTAACCCAAATATGGTTTAGAAAGAGCGTGCAAACGATGAAAATGAGTATAGATCGGTGATTCAAGGAGCGGAATGAACGTACAATGATGAAAATAAGTGTAGATGGGCAATTCTTACCGAAACACGACAAAAAAGGTCATAGACTGGTGAAAACGAGTATAAAGGGTTATTCTAATCGAAATATGGTGTAGAATGAGCATACCATGATGAAAATGAGTGCAGATGGGTGATTCAACTGAATTATAGTACCAAACAGGCGTAGAGTGGTGAAAATGAGTTTAGATGGGTGAAATATGGTACAAATCGGGCGTATATGGTGAAAACGACTACATATGGGTGATTCCAATCGAAATATGGTTTAGAATGGGCGTAGACTACTGAAACGGAGTATAAAATGCGTAACTCCACCCGAAATAGGGTATAAAAGTGGCCTAGATTAGTGAAAACGACTATTTAAATGCGATTCTAACAGAAATAGGGTATCAAATGCCCGTAAACTTGTGAAAACGTGTTAAGTAAACGATTCTGACAGAAATATAGTTTAGAATAAGCGTATAATAGTGAAACGAGTATCGATGGATGATTCTAACTAAATATGGTACGAAACGGACGTACAATGGTGAAAACAAGTATAGATGACGAGTCTAACCAAATATGGTATAAAACGGGCATAGACAGGTAAAAACGGGTATATAATAGCGATTCTAACCGAAATGAGTCTTTAAATGCTCGTAGAATGATGAAAACGAGTATGAATGAGCGGATCTAACCGAAATATGGTTTAGAAAGAACACACAATGATGAACGAGTATGGATGGGTGATTCAACTGAAATATGGTACCAAACAGGCGCTGAATGGCGAAAACGAGTATAGATGGGTGGTTCTAACCGAAACATGGTACAGAACGGCTTAAAATAGTAAAAAGAGGGATATAGGTGGGTAGTTTTAATCTAAATATTTAGAATGGGAGAAGATTGTACCCGGGTATAGTTGCTTAACTGTAAGCAAAATAAAGTGGCCCTAGATTTGTGGAAACGAGTATTGAAATAAGTCATAACCGAAATAAGATTTCAATCCTCGTCGGATAGTGAAAACGAGTTTAAATAGTGATTCTAACCAAAATAAGGTATAGAAGTGGTCGAGATTAGTGGAAACGGGTATATAGATGTGATTCTAACCGAAATATGGTACAGAATGACCATAACATGATGCAACCGAGTATAGATGCATAACTTTAACCGAAATATGGTGTCGAATGAGCAAACAGTAACCGAAAACGAGTGTAGACAGGTGATTCTAACGAAATATGGTTTATAACGATCGTACAATGAGTTAACGAGTACATATGGGGGATTCGAACCGAAAATATGGTTTAGAAAGAGAATACAATGATAAAAAACGAGTATCGATGGGTGATTCAATATGTAGAATGAGCGTACGATGATGAAGACGTGTATAGATGGGTGATTCCAACCAAAATATGGTGTATAATGGGCATACAATGATGAAACCGAGTATAGACGCCTAATTCTAACCCAAATATGGTTTAGAAAGAGCGTGCAACGATAAAAATGAGTATAGATCGGTGATTCAAGGAGCGGAATGAACGTACAATAACGAAAACAAGTGTAGATGGGTCTTTCTTACCGAACACGACAGAAAACGGTCATAGAGTGGTAAAAACGAGTATAGAGTTATTCTAATCGAAATATGGTATAGAATGAGCATACCATGATGAAAATGAGTGCAGATGGGTGATTCAACTGAATTATAGTACCAAACAGGCGTAGAGTGGTGAAAACGAGTTTAGATGGGTGAAATATGGTACAAATCGGGCGTATATGGTGAAATGAGTACATATGGGTGATTCCAATCGAAATATGGTTAGAATGGGCGAAGGCTACTGAAACGGAGTATAAAATGCGTAACTCCCACCGAAATAGGGTTTAAAAAGTGGCCAAGATAGTGAAAACGACTATTTAAATGCGATTCTAACCGAAATAGGGTATCAAATGCCCGTAAACTTGTGAAAACGAGTATCGATGGATGATTCTAACTAAAATATGTACAAAACGGACATAGAATGGTGAAAACAAGTATAGATGGGCGAGTCTTACCAAACATGGTATAAAACGGCATAGACAGGTGAAAACGAGTATATTATAGCGATTCTAACCGAAATGAGTCTTCAAATGCTCGTAGAATGGTGAAAACGAGTATGAATGAGCGGATCTACCGAAGTATGCTTTAGAAAGAGCACACAATGATGAAATCGAGTATGGATGGTGATTCTAACTGAAATATGGTACCAAACCAGCGGCTGAATGGCGAAAACGAGTATAGATGGGTGGTTCTAACCAAACATGGTACAGAACGGGCTTAAAATTGTAAAAAAGAGGATATAGGTGGTGGTTTTAATCTAAATGTTTAGAATGGGAGAAGATTGTAACCGGGTATAGTTGCTTAACTGTAAGCGAAATAAAAGTGGCCTAGATTTGTGGAAACGAGTATTGAAATAAGTCATAACCGAAATAAGATTTCAAATCCTCGTCGGATAGTGAAAACGGGTTTAAATTAGTGATTCTAACCGAATAAGGTATAGAAGTGGTCGAGATTAGTGGAAACGGGTATATAGATGTGATTCTAACCAAAATATGGTACAGAATGACCATACAATGATGCAACCGAGTATAGATGCATAACTTTAACCGAAATATGTTGTCGAATTAGCAAACAGTAACAAAAACGAGTGTAGACAGGCAATCTAACCGAAATATGGTTTATACAATCGTACAATGAGGAAACGAGTACATATGGGGATTCGAACCGAAATATGGTTTAGAAAGAGCATACAATGATAAAAACGAGTATCGATGGTGATTAAATATGTCGAATGAGCGTACGATGATGAAGACGTATATAGATGGATGATTCCAACCAAAATATGGTGTAGAATGGGCATACAATGATGAAACGAGTATAGACGCCTAATTCTAACCCAAATATGGTTTAGAAAGAGCGTGCAACGATGAAAATGAGATAGATCGTGATTCAAGGAGCGGAATGAACGTACAATGACAAAACAAGTGTAGATGGGCAATTCTTACCGAAACACGACAGAAAACGGTCATAGACTGGTGAAAATAAGTATAAAGGAGTTATTCTAATCGAAATATGGTGAGAATGAGCATACCATGATGAAAATGAGTGCAGATGGGTGATTCAACTGAATTATAGTACCAAACAGGCGTAGAGTGGTGGAAAACGAGTTTAGATGGGTAAAATATGGTACAAATCGGCGTATATGGTGAAAACGACTACATATGGGTGATTCTAATCAAAATATGGTTTAGAATGGGCGTAGACTACTGAACGGAGTATAAAATGCGTAACTCCCACCGAAATAGGTATAAAAGTGGCCTATATTAGTGAAAACGACTATTTAAATGCGATTCTAACCGAAATAGGGTATCAAATGCACGTAAACTTGTGAAAAGCTGTATAAGTAAACTATTCTGACAGAAATATAGTTTAGAATGAGCTTATAATAGTGAAAATGAGTATCGATGGATGATTCTAACTAAAATATGGTACGAAACGGACGTAGAATGATGAAAACAAGTATAGATGGCGAGTCCTAACCAAATATGTATAAAACGGCATAGACAGTTGAAAACGGGTATATAATAGCGATTCTAACCGAAATGAGTCTTCAAATGCTCGTAGAATGTGAAAACGAGTATGAATGAGCGGATCTAACCGAAATATGTTTAGAAAGAGCACACAATGATGAAATCGATATGGATGGGTGATTCTAACTGAAATATGGTACCAAACAGGCGCTGAATGGCGAAAACGAGTATAGATGGGTGGTTCTAACCGAAACATGGTACAAAATGGGCTTAAAATAGTAAAAAAGAGATATAGATGGGTGGTTTTAACCTAAAGTTTAGAATGGGAGAAGATTGTAACCGGGTATAATTGCTTAACTGTAAGCGAAATAAAAGTGGCCTAGATTTGTGGAAACGAGTATTGAAATAAGTCATAACCGAATAAGATTTCAAATCTTCGTCGGATAGTGAAAACGAGTTTAAATTTGTGATTCTAACCAAATAAGGTATAGAAGTGGTCGAGATTAGTGAAAACGGGTATATAGATGTGATTCTAACCGAAATATGGTACAGAATGACATACAATGATGCAACCGAGTATAGATGCATAACTTTACCGAAATATGGTGTCGAATGAGCAAACAGTAACGAAAACGAGTGTAGACAGGCGATTCTAACCGAAATATGGTTTATAACAATCGTACAATGAGGAAACGAGTACATATGGGGGATTCGAACCAAAATATGGTTTAGAAAGAGAATACAATGATAAAAACGAGTATCGATGGGTGATTCAATATGTAGAATGAGCGTACGATGATGAAGACGTGTATAGATGGGTGATTCCAACCGAAATATGGTGTAGAATGGGCATACAATGATGAACCGAGTATAGACGCTAATTCTAACCCAAATATGGTTTAGAAAGAGCGTGCAACGATGAAAATGAGTATAGATCGGTGATTCAAGGAGCGAAATGAACGTACAATGACGAAAACAAGTGTAGATGGGCGATTCTTACCGAAACACGACAGAAAACGGTCATAGAGTGGTAAAAACGAGTATAAAGGAGTTATTCTAATCGAAATATGGTGTAGAATGAGCATACATGATAAAAATGAGTGCAGATGGGTGATTCAACTGAATTATAGTACCAAACAGGCGTAGAGTGGTGAAAACGAGTTTAGATGGGTGAAATATGGTACAAATCGGGCGTATATGGTGAAAACGACTACATATGGGTGATTCCAATCGAAATATAGTTTAGAATGGGCGAAGGCTACTGAAACGGAGTATAAAATGCGTAACTCCCACCGAAATAGGGTATAAAGTTGCCTAGATTAGTGAAAACGACCTATTTAAATGCGATTCTAACCGAAATAGGGTATCAATGCCGTAAACTTGTGAAAACGTGTATAAGTAAACGATTCTAACAGAAATATAGTTAGAATGAGCGTATAATAGTGGAAACGAGTATCGATGGATGATTCTAACTAAATATGGTACGAAACGACGTAGAATGGTGAAAACAAGTATAGATGGCGAGTCTATAACCAAAATATGGTATAAAACGGGCATAGACAGGTGAAAAGCGGTATATAATAGCGATTCTAACCGAAATGAGTCTTCAAATGCTCGTAGAATGGTGAAAACGAGTATGAATGAGCGGATCTAACCGAATATAGTTTAGAAAGAGCACACAATAATGAAATCGAGTATGGATGGGTGATTCTAACTGAAATATGGTACCAAACAAGCGCTGAATGGCGAAAACGAGTATAGATGGGTGGTTCTAACCGAAACATGGTACAGAAAGGCTTAAAATAGTAAAAAAGAGATATAGGTGGGTGGTTTTAATCTAAATATTTAGAATGGGAGAAGATTGTACCCGGTATAGTTGCTTAACTGTAAGCGAAATAAAGTGGCCTAGATTTGTGGAAACGAGTATTGAAATAAGTCATAACCGAAATAAGATTTCAAATCCTCGTCGGATAGTGAAAACGAGTTTAAATTAGTGATTCTAACCGAAATAAGGTATAGAAGTGTCGAGATTAGTGGAAACGGGTATATAGATGTGATTCTAACCGAAATATGGTACAGAATGACCATACAATGATGCAACCGAGTATAGATGCATAACTTTAACCGAAATATGGTGTCGATTGAGCAAACAGTAACGAAAACGAGTGTAGACAGGCAATTCTAACCGAAATATGGTTTATAACGATCGTACAATGAGGAAACGAGTACATATGGGGGATTCGAACCGAAATATGGTTTAGAAAGAGCATACAATGATAAAAACGAGTATCGATGGGTGATTCAATATGTAGAATGAGCGTACGATGATGAAGACGTATATAGATGGGAGATTCCAACCGAAATATGGTGTAGAATGGGCATACAATGATGAAACCGAGTATAGACGCCTAATTCTAACCCAAATATGGTTTAGAAGAGCGTGCAACGATGAAAATGAGTATAGATCGGTGATTCAAGGAGCAGAATGAACGTACAATGACGAAAACAAGTGTAGATGGGCGATTCTTACCGAAACACGACAGAAAACGGTCATAGACTGGTGAAAATGAGTATAAAGGAGTTATTCTAATCGGAATATGGTGTAGAATGAGCATACCATGATGAAAATGAGTGCAGATGGGTGATTCAACTGAATTATAGTACCAAACAGGCGTAGAGTGGTGAAAACGAGTTTAGATGGGTAAAATATGGTACAAATCGGCGGTATATGGTGAAAATGAGTACATATGGGTGATTTCAATCGAAATATGGTTAGAATGGTGAAGGCTACTGAACGGAGTATAAAATGCGTAACTCCCACCGAATAGGGTATAAAAGTGGCCTAGATTAGTGAAAACGACTATTTAAATGCGATTCTAACCGAAATAGGTATCAATTGCCCGTAAACTTGTGAAACGTGTATAGTAATGATTCTAACAGAAATATAGATTAGAATAAGCGTATAATAGTGAAAACGAGTATCGATGGATGATTCTAACTAAAATATGGTACAAAACAGACGTAGAATGGTGAAAACAGTATAGATGGGCGAGTCTAACCAAAATATGTATAAAACGGCATAGACAGGTAAAAACGGGTATATAATAGCGATTCTAACCGAAATGAGTCTTCAAATGCTCGTAGAATGGTGAAAACGAGTATGAATGAGCGGATCTAACCGAAATATAGTTTAGAAAGAGCACACAAGATGAAATCGAGTATGGATGGGTGATTCTAACTGAAATATGGTACCAAACAGGCGCTGAATGGCGAAAACGAGTATAGATGGGTGGTTCTAACCGAAACATGGTACAGAACGGGCTTAAAATAGTAAAAAAGAGGATATAGGTGGGTGGTTTTAATCTAAATATTTAGAATGGGAGAAGATTGTACCCGGGTATATAGTTGCTTAACTGTAAGCGAAATAAAAGTGGCCTAGATTTGTGGAACGAGTATTGAAATAAGTCATAACCGAAATAAGATTTCAAATCCTCGTCGGATAGTGAAAACGAGTTTAAATTAGTGATTCTAACCGAAATAAGGTATAGAAGTCGTCGAGATTAGTGGAAACGGGTATATAGATGTTATTCTAACCGAAATATGGTACAGAATAACATACAATGATGCAACCGAGTATAGATGCATAACTTTAAGCCGAATATGGTGTCGATGAGCAAACAGTAACGAAAACAAGTGTAGACAGGCGATTCTAACCGAAATATGGTTTATAACGATCGTACAATGAGGAAACGAGTACATATGGGGGATTCGAACCGAATATGGTTTAGAAAGAGCATATAATGATAAAAACCGAGTATCGATGGGTGATTCAATATGTAGAATGAGCGTACGATGATGAAGACGTGTATAGATGGGTGATTCAACCGAAATATGGTGTAGAATGGGCATACAATAATGAAACCGAGTATAGACGCCTAATTCTAACCCAAATATGGTTTAGAAAGAGCGTGCAACGATGAAAATGAGTATAAATCGGTGATTCAAGGAGCGGAATGAACGTACAATGACGAAAACAAGTGTAGATGGCGATTCTTACCGAAACACGACAGAAAACGGTCATAGACTAGTGAAAACGAGTATAAAGGAGTTATTCTAATCGGAATATGGTGTAGAATGAGCATACCATGATGAAAATAAGTGCAGATGGGTGATTCAACTGAATTATAGTACAGCGTAGAGTGGTGAAAACGAGTTTAGATGGGTGAAATATGGTACAAATCGGCGTATATGGTGAAAACGACTACATATGGTGATTCCAATCAAAATATGTTTAGAATGGGCGTAGACTACTGAAATGGAGTATAAAATGCGTAACTCCCACCGAAATAGGGGTATAAAAGTGGCCTAGATTAGTGAAAACGACTATTTATATGCGATTCTAACCGAAATAGGGTATCAAATGCCCGTAAACTTGTGAAAACATATATAAGTAAACGATTCTGACAGAAATATAGTTTAGAATGAGCGTATAATAGTGAAACAAGTATCGATGGATGATTCTAACTAAAATATGGTACAAAACGGACGTAGAATGGTAAAAACAAGTATAGATGGGCGAGTCTAACCAAATATGGGTATAAAACGGGCATAGACAGGTAAAAACGGGTATATAATAGCGATTCTAACCGAAATGAGTCTTCAAATGCTCGAGAATGGTGAAAACGAGTAGAATGAGCGGATCTAACCGAATATGGTTTAGAAAGAGCACACAATGATGAAATCGAGTATGGCTGGGTATTCTAACTGAAATATGGTACCAAACAGGCGCTGAATGGCGAAAACGAGAATAGATGGGTGTTTCTAACTGAAACATGGTACAGAACGGGCTTAAATAGTAAAAAAGAGGATATAGATGGGTGGTTTTAATCTAAATATTAGAATGGGGAAGTATTGTGACCGGGTATAGTTGCTTAACTGTAAGCGAAATAAAAGTGGCCTAGATTGTGGAAACGAGTATTGAAATAAGTCATAACGAAATAAGATTTCAAATCCTCGTCGGATAGTGAAAAGCGTTTAAATTAGTGATTCTAACCGAAATAAGGTATAGAAGTGTCGAGATTAGTGGAAACGGGTATATAGATGTGATTCTAACCGAAATATGGTACAGAATGACCATACAATGATGCAACCGAGTATAGATGCATAACTTTAACTGAATATGGTGTCGAATGAGCAAACAGTAACGAAAACGAGTATAGACAGACGGTTCTAACCGAAATATGGTTTATAACGATCGTACAATGAGGAAACGAGTACATATGGGGGATTCGAACCGAAATATGGTTTAGAAAGAGCATACAATGATAAAAACGAGTATCGATGGGTGATTCAATATGTAGAATGAGCGTACGATGATGAAGACGTGTATAGATAACCGAAATATGGTGTAGAATGGGCATACAATGATGAAACCGAGTATAGACGCCTAATTCTAACCCAAATATGGTTTAAAAAGAGCGTGCAATGATGAAAATGAGTATAGATCGGTGATTCAAGGAGCGGAATGAACGTACAATGATGAAAACAAGTGTAGATGGGCGATTCTTACCGAAACACGACAGAAAACGGTCATAGACTGGTGAAAACGAGTATAAAGGAGTTATTCTAATCGGAATATGGTGTAGAATGAGCATACCATAATGAAAATGAGTGCAGATGGGTGATTCAACTGAATTATAGTACTAAACAGGCGTAGAGTGGTGAAAACGAGTTTAGATGGGTGAAATATGGTACAAATCGGGCGTATATGGTGAAAACGACTACATATGGGTGATTCCAATCGAAATATGGTTTAGAATAGGCGTAGACTACTGAAATAGAGTATAAAATACGTAACTCCCACCCAAATAGGATATAAAAGTGGCCTAGATTAGTGAAAACGACTATTTAAATGCGATTCTAACCGAAATAGGGTATCAAATGCCCGTAAACTTGTGAAAACGTGTATAAGTAAACGATTCTGACAGAAATATAGTTTAGAATGAGCGTATAATAGTGAAAACGAGTATCGATGGATTATTCTAACTAAAATATGGTACAAAACGGACATAGAATGGTGAAAACAAGTATAGATGGGCGAGTCTAACCAAAATATGGTATAAAACGGGCATAGAGAGGTAAAAACGGATATATAATAGCGATTCTAACCAAAATGAGTCTTCAAATGCTCGTAGAATGGTAAAAACGAGTATGAATGAGCGGATCTAACCGAAATATGGTTTAGAAAGAGCACACAATGATAAAATCGAGTATGGCTGGGTGATTCTAACTGAAATATGGTACCAAACAGGCTTTGAATGGCGAAAACGAGAATAGATGGGTGGTTCTAACCGAAACATGGTACAGAACGGGCTTAAAATAGTAAAAAAAAGGATATAGATGGGTGGTTTTAATCTAAATGTTTAGAATGGGAGAAGATTGTGACCGGGTATAGTTGCTTAACTGTAAGCGAAATAAAAGTGGCCTAGATTTGTGGAAACGAGTATTGAAATAAGTCATAACCGAAATAAGATTTCAAATCCTTGTCGGATAGTGAAAACGAGTTTAAATTAGTGATTCTAACCGAAATTAGGTATAGAAGTGGTCGAGATTAGTGGAAACG
Organism: Iris macrosiphon; assembly: GCA_036927795.1. NCBI lineage: Eukaryota > Viridiplantae > Streptophyta > Magnoliopsida > Asparagales > Iridaceae > Iris > Iris macrosiphon. Next base: position 16,111 of record JAYESA010001424.1, read on the forward strand.
GGTATATAGATGTGATTCTAACCAAAATATGGTACAGAATGACCATACAATGATGCAACCGAGTATAGATGCATAACTTTAACCGAAATATGGTGTCGAATGAGCAAACAGTAACGAAAACGAGTGTAGACAGGCGATTCTAACCGAAATATAGTTTATAACGATCGTACAATGAGGAAACGAGTACATATGGGGGATTCGAACCGAAATATGGTTTAGAAAGAGCATACAATGATAAAAATGAGTAAAAATAGGTGATTCAATATGTAGAATGAGCGTACAATGATGAAGACGTGTATAGATGATGGGTGATTCCAACCGAAATATGGTGTAGAATGGGCATACAATGATGAAACCGAGTATAGACGCCTAATTCTAACCCAAATATGGTTTAGAAAGAGCGTGCAACGATGAAAATGAGTATAGATCGGTGATTCAAGGAGCAGAATGAACGTACAATGACGAAAACAAGTGTAGATGGGCGATTCTTACCGAAACACGACAGAAAACGGTCATAGACTGGTGAAAACGAGTATAAAGGAGTTATTCTAATCGGAATATGGTGTAGAATGAGCATACCATGATAAAAATGAGTGCAGATGGGTGATTCAACTGAATTATAGTACCAAACAGGCGTAGAGTGGTGAAAACGAGTTTAGATGGGTGAAATATGGTACAAATCGGGCGTATATGGTGAAAACGACTACATATGGGTGATTCCAATCGAAATATGGTTTAGAATGGGCGTAGACTACTGAAACGGAGTATAAAATGCGTAACTCCACCGAAATAGGGTATAAAAGTGGCCTAGATTAGTGAAAACGACTATTTAAATGCGATTCTAACCGAAATAGGTATCAAATGCCCGTAAACTGTGAAAACGTGTATAAGTAAACGATTCTGACAGAAATATAGTTTAGAATGAGCGTTTAATAGTGAAAACGAGTATCGATGGATGATTCTAACTAAAATATGGTACAAAACGAACGTAGAATGTTGAAAACAAGTATAGATGGGCGAGTCTAACCAAAATATGGTATAAAACGGGCATAGACAGGTGAAAACGGGTATATAATAGCGATTCTAACCGAAATGAGTTTTCAAATGCTCGTAGAATGGTGAAAACGAGTATGAATGAGCGGATCTAACAGAAATATGGTTTAGAAAGAGCACACAATGATAAAATCGAGTATGGCTGGATGATTCTAACTGAAATATGGTACCAAACAGGCGCTGAATGGCGAAAACGAGAATAGATGGGTGGTTCTAACCGAAACATGGTACATAACGGGCTTAAAATAGTAAAAAAGAGGATATAGATGGGTGGTTTTAATCTAAATGTTGAGAATGGGAGAAGATTGTGACCGGGTATAGTTGCTTAACTGTAAGCGAAATAAAAGTGACCTAGATTTGTGGAAACGAGTATTGAAATAAGTCATAACCGAAATAAGATTTCAAATCCTCGTCGGATAGTGAAAACGAGTTTAAATTAGTGATTCTAACCGAAATAAGGTATAGAAGTGGTCGAGATTAGTGAAAACGGGTATATAGATGTAATTCTAACCGAAATATGGAACAGAATGACCATACAATGATGCAACCGAGTATAGATGCATAACTTTAACCGAAATATGGTGTCGAATGAGCAAACAGTAACGAAAACGAGTGTAGACAGGCGATTCTAACCGAAATATGGTTTATAACGATCGTACAATGAGGAAACGAGTACATATGGGGGATTCGAACAGAAATATGGTTTAGAAAGAGCATACAATGATAAAAACGAGTATCGATGGGTGATTCAATATGTAGAATGAGCGTACGATGATGAAGACATGTATAGATGGGTGATTCCAACCGAAATATAGTGTAGAATAGTCATACAATGATGAAACCGAGTATAGACGCCTAATTCTAACCCAAATATGGTTTAGAAAGAGCGTGCAACGATGAAAATGAGTATAGATCGGTGATTCAAGGAGCGGAATGAACGTACAATGACGAAAACAAGTGTAGATGGGCAATTCTTACCAAACACGACAGAAAACGGTCATAGACTGGTGAAAACGAGTATAAAAGAGTTATTCTAATCGGAATATGGTGTAGAATGAGCATACCATGATGAAAATGAGTGCAGATGGGTGATTCAACTGAATTATAGTACCAAACAGGCGTAGAGTGGTGAAAACGAGTTTAGATGGGTAAAATATGGTACAAATCGGGCGTATATAGGGAAAACGACTACATATGGGTAATTCCAATCGAAATATAGTTTAGAATGGGCGTAGACTACTGAAACGGAGTATAAAATGCGTAACTCCCACCGAAATAGGGTATAAAAGTGGCCTAGATTAGTGAAAACGACTATTTAAATGCGATTCTAACCGAAATAGGGTATCAAATGCCCGTAAACTTGTGAAAACGTGTATAAGTAAACGATTCTAACAGAAATATAGTTTAGAATGAGCGTATAATAGTGAAAACGAGTATCGATGGATGATTCTAACTAAAATATGGTACGAAACGGACGTAGAATGGTGAAAACAAGTATAGATGGGCGAGTCTAACCAAAATATGGTATAAAACGGGCATAGACAGGTGAAAACGGGTATATAATAGCGATTCTAACCGAAATGAGTCTTCAAATGCTCGTAGAATGGTGAAAACGAGTATGAATGAGCAGATTTAACCGAAATATGGTTTAGAAAGAGCACACAATGATGAAATCGAGTATGGCTGGGTGATTCTAACTGAAATATGGTACCAAACAGGCGCTGAATGGCAAAAACGAGAATAGATGGGTGGTTCTAACCGAAACATGGTACAGAACGGGCTTAAAATAGTAAAAAAAAGGATATAGATGGGTGGTTTTAATCTAAATATTTAGAATGGGAGAAGATTGTGACCGGGTATAGTTGCTTAACTGTAAGCGAAATAAAAGTGGCCTAGATTTGTGGAAACGAGTATTGAAATAAGTCATAACCGAAATAAGATTTCAAATCCTCGTCGGATAATGAAAACGAGTTTAAATTAGTGATTCTAACCGAAATAAGGTATAGAAGTGGTCGAGATTAGTGGAAACGGGTATATAGATGTGATTCTAACCGAAATATGGAACAGAAGGACCATACAATGATGTAACCGAGTATAGATGCATAACTTTAACCGAAATATGGTGTCGAATGAGCAAACAGTAACGAAAACGAGTGTAGACAGGCGATTCTAACCGAAATATGGTTTATAACGATCGTACAATAAGGAAACGAGTACATATGGGGAATTCGAACCGAATATGGTTTAGAAAGAGCATATAATGATAAAAACGAGTATCGATGGGTGATTCAATATGTAGAATGAGCATACGATGATGAAGACGTGTATAGATGGGTGATTCCAACCGAAATATGGTGTAGAATGGGCATACAATGATGAAACCGAGTATAGACGCCTAATTCTAACCCAAATATAGTTTAGAAAGAGCGTGCAACGATGAAAATGAGTATAGATCGATGATTCAAGAAGCGGAATGAACGTACAATGACGAAAACAAGTGTAGATGGGCGATTCTTACCGAAACACGACAGAAAACGGTCATAGACTGGTGAAAACGAGTATAAAGGAGTTATTCTAATCGAAATATGGTGTAGAATGAGCATACCATGATGAAAATGAGTGCAGATGGGTGATTCAACTGAATTATAGTGCCAAACAGGCGTAGAGTGGTGAAAACGAGTTTAGATGGGTGAAATATGGTACAAATCGGGCGTATATGGTAAAAACGACTACATATGGGTGATTCCAATCGAAATATGGTTTAGAATGGGCGTAGACTACTGAAACGGAGTATAAAATGCGTAACTCCCACCGAAATAGGGTATAAAAGTGGCCTAGATTAGTGAAATGACTATTTAAATGCGATTCTAACCGAAATAGGTTATCAAATGCCCGTAAACTTGTGAAAACGTGTATAAGTAAACGATTCTAACAGAAATATAGTTTAGAATGAGCGTATAATAGTGAAAACGAGTATCGATGGATGATTCTAACTAAAATATGGTACAAAACGGACGTAGAATGGTGAAAACAAGTATAGATGGGCGAGTCTAACCAAAATATGGTGTAAAACGGGCATAGACAGGTGAAAACGGGTATATAATAGCGATTCTAACCGAAATGAGTCTTCAAATGCTCGTAGAATGGTGAAAACGTGTCACGACCCGCACCCGATTTAGGGGCACAGGTGCGTGGGTACGTCCAGCCTACGCCGCAGTGTCGGCGGTAGAACGCTGTCAAGGTCTTGATACTATCTAACTAATGTCACGCAAGCATCCAATCTCCATTAGGAGGCACGGATGACACAATTAAGATGAACACATACTCAATCACAGGATTACAGCACGATAAGATTTCGAAACAGAAATTAAAATTTTACACAACACAAGTCAACAAGTAATATTCTAACTCAACAATATCCAAGTCTCATCAAAATGCCGGAGACAAATCCGGTACCAAATAGTCTACTTAAAGAACTAACAATAAATAATAATTCCGGCTAGACCTTCCAGAATCACCACTAAACTACCAAGTCTGCAGCTACTCATCATATGGTCCATAAAGTGTCGGACAGCGGTCCCCTAAGGCATAGTCTGGAAAAATATTTCCAGTCAGGAAGGAGCAAAGCAACACTCTCAAATAATAGTTCCATTAATTGATAATGTCTATAATACAATAAAACATGTCATGCTAGCTACTGAGAAGACAGTGAAATAAATGCAATGGCAATTTAAGAGAGACAGGCAATGTAAAAAGACAGGCAACAGGCAATATGATACAGTCAGTGCATGTATGGAAATAAAAGAACAAGGAACAGTATCATATACGGGTGATGTAGTATATGATTTAAAATAAGGAAACTGTAATATATTCTAAGTGTTTGAAATAGTAGTTTCAAAATGTGATCGGCTTGGGAACATGTACGATTTCTACATAGTCTGGCTAATCATACGTGGGGGTATGATTAGCACCAATAATATTTAATTATACAGTGGGTATTTGATCACATCTCTCACTAGCAATTTCCCCGCCCCCAACTAGTACTGTGGATCCAATCATGACACGTCACGAATACACGAACATTGTCTAATATATTATGTACAATGTCTAATATCAATGTCTAATGTCAATATCAATGTCAATGTCAATGTCGTGTATAATGTCGATACGATAATCAATGTAGCATCTCATGACTGTAGATCCAAATACTAGTCCGTGTAGCACAGTGTCAAAGATTCAGTTGTAACATTTCAAGATCATTGAACTTATAGTAATTATCAAGAATTAGAAATTATCAGAGAATGTACTTACCTTGGGTCCTTAGCTGGTAATTATTGATGTCCTGTTCCAGAGTATCCCCTGGGTGAACCAACAGTCCTATAAACATATCACAAAGCAAAACCACATTTGCATCAGATGCTACACTAACACAGTCTAAAAATACTGAGTTCGGGACTTCTCTAGGTATGCTACTGGTCACCTAGGATCACCTAGTGGATAGATACATAAATATACATATCTTAAATAACATATGTACTTACAATATATCTATATATATATCAAATTAATTCATATACAATATATATATACTATTTAATTCATGTATAATATATATATATATAGTTGAACAATTATTTATGTACCATATATATACATCAAAATACAATTTACTATATATATATTGTTAACATCATTATTAAAATATATATACTAACACTAATACATCACATTAAATACATATACAAAATATATGTATATATATATATATTGAAAATATGCTAATGGTTTATACAAATATATATATATACCAATACGAAAATATAACTCTACATATATATATTGATACCAAAATACGGTTATTTACATATTTATTCAATTTATTATACATACTATAATTATACAATTAATTACTAATAAATAAATAATATACATTTTACATAATTTAAATACATACATATACTAAATATACACTATACATACCAATTAAATATATATATATTGAAATATGCTAAGTAATATAAATAAAATACATGTATACTTATTTTATTAAAAATATATTAAGTATACACGAATTATATATTTATACGTATACCAATATTATATATACTATTAAACACTAATTAAAATAATACTATACACATATACCTACTCATTAATATATATAATTACATATACACATTGCATTCATATACTAAATAACATTCATATACATGTATTATATACTCATACGTATACGTATGTATATATATACATATATATATATCTATATATAAAGAGGGAAGAGGGAGAAGAAGAGAAGCTTACAGTGATGATAGGGTGGTGGTGTGCCGGAGTGCAGCTGACCGAGGGGCTGCCTGGGATGAAGCTCGGGCCTGGGCAGTCGGCTGTAGGCCGGGGTGGTCGTGATTGGCAGCGAGAGAAGAAACAAGGAGGAGAAAGAACTCGTGAGGGGAGATGGCCGAGCAGCAGCAGCCGGCGGGTCGGTGGCCTGGCTGGGCCGCTCGCCGGAGGCGGGGTCGCCTGGGTGGTTGGCCGCCGGGCACAGAGGGAGGAGCAGCGGGCTGGACTTGCCGCCGGAGCAGGGAGCAAGGGAAGGGGAGTAGTGGTGGTTCGGGTGGTGGCTTAAAATGATGGAAGGAGGAGAGGGAGGGAGGAGCAGCCAGCGAGGAATGGGAGCAACGGCTGCCAGCGGGCCGGAGAGGTGGAGCGCCGGCGCCGGAGTGCACAGGGGGCAGCCGCCGGTGAACAGTGGTGATGGGGGGAATGAACAGTATTCCCCCCCTTCAAATTTGAATTCTAAATATTAATGAAGAAAGGAAGAAGAAAAAGAAGGAGAAGAAGAGAAGAAATGAGAAGAAGAAAGGAAGAAGGAGAATTACATACGTAGGAGAGAGGAAATGTGGAGGCTTGAGGAGGGTGGTATTTCCTAGGTAGTCTAGGGATTAGGGTTTGATGATGTGACAAGACATTATATAGGGAAGAGGGTTTGTGAATCTAATGGTGAGGATGCACCCAATTAAATGGGTGGTCCAGATTGTTCATGAAAGAAATTTCATGTGGGGAAAAATGCAATTTGGTCCACCAATAAATAACCTTTCCATTTGGTCTTGGACAATGGGGTAATGACACATACAATTGAATAATTGCAACTTAGCCCCTTAAATTCGGGAAATTGCACAAACACATAAAATGACGAAAATTTGGCGGGCGATTCGGGGTCCGGTGTTTTGTAGGGTCAGGGGGCACTGTATGACCGGTGTGGGCTCAATTTGCAGGGCACTGGAATTAAATTGGGATTTGCATAATTGGTTTAAATAGTATCCTCAATTTAATTAGAATAAAATACAAGTTGTGTTCTAAAATTAATTAGGAGTACATGGGGCCAAAATCAGGTCAGGTCATCAATACCAATAATGAAGTAGACTCAGAACAGGATATTACCCTAATTTGGGTCGCACGAAAAATAGGTCAAGATTGTCCCCAATTTCAATTGGAACGCACAACGATACAAAAATAGGGATTTATTAAATAACGTCCGCGACGATTTTTGTGCGGCCAGAAACAAGGCACGGAGAGCATAATTATGAGTTGCAAAAATAGCAGAATTGAAGGCGGGCATGTCTAGGGCAAGATTGTGAATTTTGTTGGAAGACAAAAGTCAGGATACTGCTCCAATTATCGAAGCAAAGGCAATGCGCATTAACTAAATAAATACGGTAATTAATTACAATCTCCAATAAATAAATTATAAATAAAACAATTAATTACAGAATTCCACAAATTTGGACAGGTCTTCATCTACTGGCTTCTAGGTCAAATCTGCTAGCTAAAAATAAATGAACACTGCATCTAATACTATATTTAATTACACATCACATAATTATTTAAATTAAAAATACTATCGTGCAATTATTTAATTGTAACTACCATAATATTAAATATTGTAAAAATTCAAAAATACCCCTGTCTTCGGAATGTGGTAGTGACAAGTCTACCCACCTTAAAAGAATTTCGTCCTCGAAATTCAAAATCCTCATAGTAGCATTTAATCATACACCTTATTATTTCCCTCAAATTTTAAATTCTTCTTCCACGAAATCAGGTAATAATTCATGATGTCCTTTCATAATTTGCAAAAAAATTCTAAAATTATTGTATTCTGGAAAAATCCTCGAAATAAAATCAAAGTCCATTTTTTTTTTCCAAAAATTTCTCCGAAATTTTTAGTTAATAATTCAATACTCAGAATTTAATATCCACTCTTCAAATTTGATTTTTTTTTTTCAATGCATAATTATAAAATGTAAATCTCGTCCCACAAAGTTCGAATTCAAACATTTATCCATCAAAATTTTATTTCCCGAATTCCTCTTCCTCAAAATACTCAACAACACGATACTTAAGGATTCTCCAATGCGACATCCAAATATAAAATTTTAAAATTCATAACTTGCAATTTAATAAAATATTGATAAATCTCCCAAAGTTTCTAAATTTAATAACCAAATTAATCACATCATAATCTTCCTGGAATTAATAAACCACCAAGTATGCAATGTTAATTTCTTAACCCTCTATTTAAATCAATGGTTATCCTCGAATTCTTAAATCCTCGATTGTTTTATTTATTTATTTACTACCATCAAAATTAAATTCATCAAATCATATAATCATGAACTACTCCATATTGTTATTTCACAATAAATTTTTTTTTTTCAAAAAAAAAATTCTATAAATATCATATCCCTAAAAATCTTCAAATATAAATCAAATCCCATTCTTATCACAATATCCTCCAAAATTTTAAGTTAATAACGAAATACAAGAATTTAATATTCAATCCTCTAATTGAAATCCAATCAATGCATATTTCTAAAATTGAATCTCATCCCAAAATTTGAATTCAACACTAATCCATTTGTGTTCTTATTCCTCGATTTTTTTTTCTTCTTCACATAATATGCAACGATGTAATACTTATGAAACCTCCAATACAATATTCAAAATATAAGTTCACAACTTGCAGTCCAATAAATATCTCGATGGCCTTCTTAAATTCCTCAAATTCAATGATAAATTTAATCATTTCATAATCTTCTAAAAATCAATGATTTAACAAAACTTTAATTATGCCATATTAAATTCCCAACTCTTTATTTAATTTAATATTTTTCCTCAAAATTTAAGGCACCTTGTCTCTCTTTGTCAAGTCATAACCTCTTCGTTAATCTTTACTACAGATAAATCCTCAACAATCAAAGTCTAAGAGAATTCTACCTACAACCATACAACATGCAACCTAAGGGAAATATGTACGATCATGGTGTCTTTTGTCATGGTATTGCAGTCTCTGTATTAGGGTGTACTACTAACTACATTATAACAAGAATCATGCATATAAGTTACGGTACTAAGGTATCAGTCAATCAATCAAATAGATAGGAACAGAATAAAGGAAAGAACAGAACCTGATAACACATTACCTGCAGTATCGGTCTCCTCGACCGTCATCGCAAATGCCCGCCCTGCTGGGGTGGTTCCCTTTGCGGGTGCTGAGCAATATACGGTTCCACAGGTAGCCTAACTGGATCTCTATAATTTGGAGCTGCGCGCTGGTCGGAAAGATAAGAAACTCGAAGACAATCCCTTACTCGATGTCCCGCAGCGCCACAGTGCAAACAAAGTCCCAGCCTCGTTCTACAGCTCTTCCAAAGGTGACCTGGCTTCTTACAGAAATGACAAGTTCGTTGATCCTGCTGTACAGGAACTGGTGCCGGGTACTGCTGTTGATACTAAAATGCCCAGGGTTGTTGCCGAATATGAACTGGTGCATGGTACTGCTGTTGATACTGAAATGCCCTCGGCTGCCACTGGCCAGGATACTGCTGGGCAACTCTCTCAACTGCCTGTAGTGCCATCTGGTGAGCGTTCTCCATGCTCTCTCTCATCAGCTCGGTTTGTGCCTGGTGCGCTTCTGCTTGCACCCTCTGAGCCTCAGCTTGAACTCGCTGAGCATCTGCCGCCACTCTTTGGGCATCTACCATGCCCTGGATCAAGGTAAACATCTGCGCCCCGTCAATGGGCAAACCTCCGGGAATCGGGGTCGGTGGAGGAGGAAGGTTGTCCGTCACAGCTGCGGCTATCCTCTGAACAGGTGGGGAAGAAGGATCCTCGAAAAGTGTAGAAACTCCCACATGTATCGGAGATGTAGGAGGAACTACGGATGTCTGTCCATCAGGTGGAGAGGTGGCAGACCCCTCTAAAGCTGGTGTTCCCGCTCTCATAGATCGTGTCTTCGGCGACATCCTGAAGACAGATCCCAAAGAATCAATTTAGGCAAAAATGCGATATCATCAAGGAATGACAGTACAGTTCTAAAGAAGCAACATTCAAGATAAAAGATTGGGAATAAATATTCCTAGTTGTGATTGCACAGGTCAAAGATACATCCATGGTCTGATACCTTTATCCCTCTAAGTACCACAGTTCTACTTGAAACATACCCACTGCTGGCTTCCTTACCTACTGAAATCGCTAATACTAGTTATCCTTATCACTCAAGTGCATAACAATTGCAACACACTATTCTAAATACTGCACTCTCTAATACAACCCTAGATGAAAACCCAAGTCAGTTTGCAGTGAAATCACTATCATGCTCAAGCCAACAGATCCTTACACATGCATCTCATCTGCTATATGCTAATATATCTTTCCCACTATAAGATCTTATCCTAAAATGAAATTCCTGTAAATAATACCTCGAATAAATTTTTAAAGTAAATGAATACACTTTCCTCAAGACCAATTATCTAAATACTGAAGTGAAAATTTAATCACTCAAAAATCCTTACAGCTTGTTTAGGTTCATTGAATCGAATCTGAATCCTCAAAAAAGTTTTTATAACAACATCTCAACTTCTAAAAATTCCAAAAATTTGCAAATTTTTTTTTTTCAATTAAAGATTTAAATCCACCTTCTGTAGTCCAATAGCTCTAATGTTAATCATTTTCCACTGTCCTTATCGTCATGCGTCATCAGATAATACCATAAATCAGTCTGCAAATTCATCTTGATATGAAATCAAACCCTACTATGAAACCAAAATCCTAATTTAATACCAAATTAACAACAATCAAATTCAACATCAATAAGTGAGAATGGACGGAACAAGGGAATGATTTTAAATTAAAATTAAAATAAGATTCTCAGGGGTCATCCCAGGAATCTCTCAAGGATATGTGATTGAGTATTCGCTCTCGTCCTAGTATCCTATGTCCTAGATCCTATCACAGGCACGCAGTAGTATAACAAGGATGTCACACTACTACGACATCGCACAACTCGCAAAGTCAGACCTGCATGGGCCACCACTAAAAACGTGTCACGACCCGCACCCGGTTTAGGGGCACAGGTGCGTGGGTACGTCCAGCCTACGCCGCAGTGTCGGCGGTAGAACGCTGTCAAGGTCTTGATACTATCTAACTAATGTCACGCAAGCATCCAATCTTCATTAGGAGGCACGGATGACACAATTAAGATGAACACATACTCAATCACAGGATTACAGCACGATAAGATTTCGAAACAGAAATTAAAATTTTACACAACACAAGTCAACAAGTAATATTCTAACTCAACAATATCCAAGTCTCATCAAAATGCCGGAGATAAATCCGGTACCAAATAGTCTACTTAAAGAACTAAAAATAAATAATAATTCCGGCTAGACCTTCCAGAATTACCACTAAACTATCAAGTCTGCAGCTACTCATCATATGGTCCATAAAGTGTCGGACAGCGGTCCCCTAAGGCATAGTCTGGAAAAATGTTTCCAGTCAGGAAGGAGCAAAGCAACACTCTCAAATAATAGTTCCATTAATTGATAATGTCTATAATACAATAAAACATGTCATGCTAGCTACTGAGAAGACAGTGAAATAAATGCAATGGCAATTTAAGAGAGACAGGCAATGTAAAAAGACAGGCAACAGGCAATATGATACAGTCAGTGCATGTATGGAAATAAAAGAACAAGGAACAGTATCATATACGGGTGATGTAGTATATGATTTAAAATAGGGAAACTGTAATCTATTCTAAGTGTTTGAAATAGTAGTTTCAAAATGTGATCGGCTTGGGAACATGTACGATTTCTACATAGTCTGGCTAATCATACGTGGGGGTATGATTAGCACCAATAATATTTAATTATACAGTGGGTATTTGATCACATCTCTCACTAGCAATTTTCCCGCCCCCAACTAGTACTGTGGATCCAATCATGACACGTCACGAATACACGAACATTGTCTAATATATTATGTACAATGTCTAATATCAATGTCTAATGTCAATGTCAATGTCAATGTCGTGTATAATGTCGATACGATAATCAATGTAGCATCTCATGACTGTAGATCCAAGCTATACTAGTCCGTGTAGCACAGTGTCAAAGATTCAGTTGTAACATTTCAAGATCATTGAACTTATAGTAATTATCAAGAATTGGAAATTATCAGAGAATGTACTTGCCTTGGGTCCTTAGCTGGTAATTATTGATGTCCTGTTCCAGAGTATCCCCTGGGTGAACCAACAGTCCTATAAACATATCACAAAGCAAAACCACATTTGCATCAGATGCTACACTAACACAGTCTAAAAACACTGAGTTCGGGACTTCTCTAGGTATGCTACTGGTCACCTAGGATCACCTAGTGGATAGATACATAAATATACATATCTTAAATAACATATGTACTTACAATATATCTATATATATATCAAATTAATTCATATACAATATATATATATACTATTTAATTCATGTATAATATATATATATAGTTGAACAATTATTTATGTACCATATATATACATCAAAATACAATTTACTATATATATATTGTTAACATCATTATTAAAATATATATACTAACACTAATACATCACATTAAATACATATACAAAATATATGTATATATATATATATATTGAAAATATGCTAATGGTTTATACAAATATATATATATACCAATAAGAAAATATAACTCTACATATATATTGATACCAAAATACGGTTATTTACATATTTATTCAATTTATTATACATACTATAATTATACAATTAATTACTAATAAATAAATAATATACATTTTACATAATTTAAATACATACATATACTAAATATACACTATACATACCAATTAAATATATATATATATTGAAATATGCTAAGTAATATAAATAAAATACATGTATACTCATTTTATTAAAAATATATTAAGTATACACGAATTATATATTTATACGTATACCAATATTATATATACTATTAAACACTAATTAAAATAATACTATACACATATACCTACTCATTAATATATACAATTACATATACACATTGCATTCATATACTAAATAACATTCATATACATGTATTATATACTCATACGTATACGTATGTATATATATACATATATATATATATCTATATATAAAGAGGGAAGAGGGAGAAGAAGAGAAGCTTACAGTGATGATAGGGTGGTGGTGTGCCGGAGTGCAGCTGACCGAGGGGCTGCCTGGGATGAAGCTCGGGCCTGGGCAGTCGGCTGTAGGCCGGGGTGGTCGTGATTGGCAGCGAGAGGAGGAACAAGGAGGAGGAAGAACTCGTGAGGGGAGATGGCCGAGCAGCAGCAGCCGGCGGGTCGGTGGCCTGGCTGGGCCGCTCGCCGGAGGCGGGGTCGCCTGGGTGGTTGGCCGCCGGGCACAAAGGGAGGAGCAGCGGGCTGGACTTGCCGCCGGAGCAGGGAGCAAGGGAAGGGGAGTAGTGGTGGTTCGGGTGGTGGCTTAAAATGATGGAAGGAGGAGAGGGAGGGAGGAGCAGCCAGCGAGGAATGGGAGCAACGGCTGCCAGCGGGCCGGAGAGGTAGAGCGCCGGCGCCGGAGTGCACAGGGGGCAGCCGCCGGTGAACAGTGGTGATGGGGGGAATGAACAGTATTCTCCCCCCCCTTCAAATTTGAATTCTAAATATTAATGAAGAAAGGAAGAAGAAAAAGAAGGAGAAGAAATGAGAAGAAGAAAGGAAGAAGGAGAATTACATACGTAGGAGAGAGGAAATGTGGAGGCTTGAGGAGGGTGGTGTTTCCTAGGTAGTCTAGGGATTAGGGTTTGATGATGTGACAAGACATTATATAGGGAAGAGGGTTTGTGAATCTAATGGTGAGGATGCACCCAATTAAATGGGTGGTCCAGATTGTTCATGAAAGAAATTTCATGTGGGAAAAAATGCAATTTGGTCCACCAATAAATAACCTTTCCATTTGGTCTTGGACAATGGGGTAATGACACATACAATTGAATAATTGCAACTTAGCCCCTTAAATTCGGGAAATTGCACAAACACATAAAATGACGAAAATTTGGCGGGCGATTCGGGGTCCGGTGTTTTGTAGGGTCAGGGGGCACTGTATGACCGGTGTGGGCTCAATTTGCAGGGCACTGGAATTAAATTGGGATTTGCATAATTGGTTTAAATAGTATCCTTAATTTAATTAGAATAAAATACAAGTTGTGTTCTAAAATTAATTAGGAGTACATGGGGCCAAAATCAGGTCAGGTCATCAATACCAATAATAAAGTAGACTCAGAACAGGATATTACCCTAATTTGGGTCGCACGAAAAATAGGTCAAGATTGTCCCCAATTTCAATTGGAACGCACAACGATACAAAAATAGGGATTTATTAAATAACGTCCGCGATGATTTTTGTGCGGCCAGAAACAAGGCACGGAGAGCATAATTATGAGTTGCAAAAATAGCAGAATTGAAGGCGGGCATGTCTAGGGCAAGATTGTGAATTTTGTTAGAAGACAAAAGTCAGGATACTGCTCCAATTATCGAAGCAAAGGCAATGCGCATTAACTAAATAAATACGGTAATTAATTACAATCTCCAATAAATAAATTATAAATAAAACAATTAATTACAGAATTCCACAAATTTGGACAGGTCTTCATCTACTGGCTTCTAGGTCAAATCTGCTAGCTAAAAATAAATGAACACTGCATCTAATACTATATTTAATTACACATCACATAATTATTTAAATTAAAAATACTATCGTGCAATTATTTAATTGTAACTACCATAATATTAAATATTGTAAAAATTCAAAAATACCCCTGTCTTCGGAATGTGGTAGTGACAAAACGAGTATGAATGAGCGGATCTAACCGAAATATGGTTTAGAAAGAGCACACAATGATGAAATCGAGTATGGCTGGGTGATTCTAACTGAAATATGGTACCAAACAGGCGCTGAATGGCAAAAACGAGAATAGATGGGTGGTTCTAACCGAAACATGGTACAGAACGGGCTTAAAATAGTAAAAAAGAGGATATAGATGGGTGGTTTTAATCTAAATGTTTAGAATGGGAGAAGATTGTGACCGGGTATAGTTGCTTAACTGTAAGCGAAATAAAAGTGGCCTAAATTTGTGGAAACGAGTATTGAAATAAGTCATAACCGAAATAAGATTTCAAATCCTCGTCGGATAGTGAAAACGAGTTTAAATTAGTGGTCGATATTAGTGGAAACGGGTATATAGATGTGATTCTAACCGAAATATGGTACAGAATGACCATACAATGATGCAACCGAGTATAGATGCATAACTTTAACCGAAATATGGTATCGAATGAGCAAACAGTAACGAAAACGAGTATAGACAGGCGATTCTAACCGAAATATGGTTTATAACGATCGTACAATGAGGAAACGAGTACATATGGGGGATTCGAACCGAAATATGGTTTAGAAAGAGCATACAATGATAAAAACGAGTATCGATGGGTGATTCAATATATAGAATGAGCGTACGATGATGAAGACGTGTATAGATGGGTGATTCCAACCGAAATATGGTGTAGAATGGGCATACAATGATGAAACCGAGTATAGACGCCTAATTCTAACCCAAATATGGTTTAGAAAGAGCGTGCAACGATGAAAATGAGTATAGATCGGTAATTCAAGGAGCGAAATGAACGTACAATGACGAAAACAAGTGTAGATGGGCGATTCTTACCGAAACACGACAGAAAACGGTCGTAGACTGGTGAAAACGAGTATAAAGGAGTTATTCTAATCGGAATATGGTGTAGAATGAGCATACCATGATGAAAATGAGTGCAGATGGGTGATTCAACTGAATTATAGTACCAAACAGGCGTAGAGTGGTAAAAACGAGTTTAGATGGGTGAAATATGGTACAAATCAGGCGTATATGGTAAAAACGACTACATATGGGTGATTCCAATCGAAATATGGTTTAAAATGGGCGTAGACTACTGAAACGGAGTATAAAATGCGTAACTCCCACCGAAATAGGAT
The DNA here is from genome assembly GCA_036927795.1 of Iris macrosiphon. Lineage (NCBI taxonomy): Eukaryota > Viridiplantae > Streptophyta > Magnoliopsida > Asparagales > Iridaceae > Iris > Iris macrosiphon. The sequence goes on from JAYESA010001424.1 coordinate 32,562, forward strand.
ATAAAAGTGGCCTAGATTAGTGAAAACGACTATTTAAATGCGATTCTAACCGAAATAGGGTATCAAATGCCCGTAAACTTGTGAAAACATGCATAAGTAAACGATTCTAACAGAAATATAGTTTAGAATGAGCGTATAATAGTGAAAACGAGTATCGATGGATGATTGTAACTAAAATATGGTACGAAACGGACGTAGATGGTGAAAACAAGTATAGATGGGCGAGTCTAACCAAAATATGGTATAAAACGGGCATAGACAGGTGAAAACGGGTATATAATAGCGATTCTAACCGAAATGAGTCTTCAAATGCTCGTAGAATGGTGAAAACGAGTATGAATGAGCGGATATAACCGAAATATGGTTTAGAAGAGCACACAATGATGAAATCGATTATGCTGGGTGATTCTAACTGAAATATGGTACCAAATAGGCGCTGAATGGCGAAAACGAGAATAGATGGGTGGTTCTAACCGAAACATGGTACAGAACGGGCTTAAAATAGTAAAAAAGAGGATATAGATGGGTGGTTTTAATCTAAATGTTAGAATGGGAGAAGATTGTGACCGGGTATAGTTGCTTAACTGTAAGCGAAATAAAAGTGGCCTAGATTTGTGGAAACGAGTATTGAAATAAGTCATAACCGAAATAAGATTTTAAATCCTCATCGGATAGTGAAAACGAGTTTAAATTAGTGATTCTAACCGAAATAAGGTATAGAAGTGGTCGAGATTAGTGGAAACGGGTATATAGATGTGATTCTAACCGAAATATGCTACAGAATGACCATACAATGATGCAACCGAGTATAGATGCATAACTTTAACCGAAATATGGTGTCGAATGAGCAAACAGTAACGAAAACGAGTGTAGACAGGCGATTCTAACCGAAATATGGTTTATAACGATCGTACAATGAGGAAACGAGTACATATGGGGGATTCGAACCGAAATATGGTTAGAAAGAGCATACAATGATAAAAACGAGTATCGATGGGTGATTAAATATGTAGAATGAGCGTACGATGATGAAGACGTGTATAGATGGGTGATTCCAACCGAAATATGGTGTAGAATGGGCATACAATGATAAAACCGAGTATAGACGCCTAATTCTAACCCAAATATGGTTTAGAAAGAGCGTGCAACGATGAAAATGAGTATAGATCGGTGATTCAAGGAGCAGAATGAACGTACAATGACGAAAACAAGTGTAGATGGGCGATTCTTACCGAAACACGACAGAAAACGGTCATAGACTGGTGAAAACGAGTATAAAGGAGTTATTCTAATCGGAATATGGTGTAGAATGAGCATACCATGATGAAAATGAGTGCAGATGGGTGATTCAATTGAATTATAGTACCAAACAGGTGTAGAGTGGTGAAAACGAGTTTAGATGGGTGAAATATGGTACAAATCGGGCGTATATGGTGAAAACGACTACATATGGGTGATTCCAATCGAAATATGGTTTAGAATGGGCGTAGACTACTGAAACAGAGTTTAAAATGCGTAACTCCCACCGAAATAGGGTATAAAAGTGGCCTAGATTAGTGAAAACGACTATTTAAATGCGATTCTAACCGAAATAGGGTATCAAATGCCCGTAAACTTGTGAAAACATGCATAAGTAAACGATTCTAACAGAAATATAGTTTAGAATGAGCGTATAATAGTGAAAACGAGTATCGATGGATGATTGTAACTAAAATATGGTACAAAACGGACGTAGATGGTGAAAACAAGTATAGATGGGCGAGTCTAACCAAAATATGGTATAAAACGGCATAGACAGGTGAAAACGGGTATATAATAGCGATTCTAACCAAAATGAGTCTTCAAATGGTCGTAGAATGGTAAAAACGAGTATGAATGAGCGGATCTAACCGAAATATGGTTTAGAAAGAGCACACAATGATGAAATCGAGTATGGCTGGGTGATTCTAACTGAAATATGGTACCAAACAGGTGCTGAATGGCGAAAACGAGAATAGATGGGTGGTTCTAACCGAAACATGGTACAGAACGGGCTTAAAATAGTAAAAAAGAGGATATAGATGGATGGTTTTAATCTAAATGTTTAGAATGGGAGAAGATTGTAACCGGGTATAGTTGCTTAACTGTTAGCGAAATAAAAGTGGCCTAGAATTGTGGAAACGAGTATTGAAATAAGTCATAACCGAAATAAGATTTCAAATCCTCGTCGGATAGTGAAAACGAGTTTAAATTAGTGATTCTACCGAAATAAGGTATAGAAGTGGTCGAGATTAGTGGAAACGGGTATATAGATGTGATTCTAACCGAAATATGGTATAGAATGACCATACAATGATGCAACCGAGTATAGATGCGTAACTTTAACCGAAATATGGTGTCGAATGAGCAAACAGTAACGAAAAACGAGTGTAGACAGGCGATTATAACCGAAATATGGTTTATAACGATTGTACAATGAGGAAACGAGTACATATGGGGGATTCGAACCGAAATATGGTTTAGAAAGAGCATACAATGATAAAAACGAGTATCAATGGGTGATTCAATATGTAGAATGAGCGTACGATGATGAAGACGTGTATAGATGGGTGATTCTAACCGAAATATGGTGTAGAATGGGCATACAATAATGAAACCGAGTATAGAAGCCTAATTCTAACCCAAATATGGTTTAGAAAGAGCGTGCAACGATGAAAATGAGTATAGATCAGTGATTCAAGGAGCAGAATGAACGTACAATGACAAAAACAAGTGTAGATGGGCGATTCTTACCGAAACACGACAGAAAACGGTCATAGACTGGTGAAAACGAGTATAAAGGAGTTATTCTAATCGGAATATGGTGTAGAATGAGCATACCATGATGAAAATAAGTGCAGATGGGTGATTCAACTGAATTATAGTACTAAACAGGCGTAGAGTGGTGAAAACGAGTTTAGATGGGTGAAATATGGTACAAATCGGGCGTATATGGTGAAAACGACTACATATGGGTGATTCCAATCGAAATATGCTTTAGAATGGGCGTAGACTACTGAAACGGAGTATAAAATGCGTAACTCCCACCGAAATAGGGTATAAAAGTGGCCTAGATTAGTGAAAACGACTATTTAAATGCGATTCTAACCGAAATAGGGTATCAAATGCCCATAAACTTGTGAAAACGTGTATAAGTAAACGATTCTAACAGAAATATAGTTTAGAATGAGCGTATAATAGTGAAAACGAGTATCGATGGATGATTCTAACTAAAATATGGTACGAAACGGACGTAGATGGTGAAAACAAGTATAGATGGACGAGTCTAACCAAAATATGGTATAAAACGGGCATAGACAGGTGAAAACGGGTATATAATAGCGATTCTAACCGAAATGAGTCTTCAAATGCTCGTAGAATGGTGAAAACGAGTATGAATGAGCGGATCTAACCGAAATATGGTTTAGAAAGAGCACACAATGATGAAATCGAGTATGGCTGGGTGATTCTAACTGAAATAAGGTACCAAACAGGCGCTGAATGGCGAAAACGAGTATAGATGGGTGGTTCTAACCGAAATATGGTACAGAACGGGCTTAAAATAGTAAAAAAGAGGATATAGATGGGTGGTTTTAATCTAAATGTTTAGAATGGGAGAAGATTGTAACCGGGTATAGTTGCTTAATTGTAAGCGAAATAAAAGTGGCCTAGATTTGTGGAAACGAGTATTGAAATAAGTCATAACCGAAATAAGATTTCAAATCCTCGTCGGATAGTGAAAACGAGTTTAAATTAGTGATTCTAACCGAAATAAGGTATAGAAGTGGTCGAGATTAGTGGAAACGGGTATATAGATGTGATTCTAACCGAAATATGGTATAGAATGACCATACAATGATGCAACCGAGTATAGATGCATAACTTTAACCGAAATATGGTGTCGAATGAGCAAACAGTAACGAAAACGAGTGTAGACAGGCGATTCTAACCGAAATATGATTTATAACGATCGTACAATGAGGAAACGAGTACATATGGGGGATTCGAACCAAAATATGGTTTAGAAAGAGCATACAGTGATAAAAACGAGTATCGATGGGTGATTCAATATGTAGACTGAGCGTACGATGATGAAACTGAGTATAGACGCCTAATTCTAACCCAAATATAGTTTAGAAAGAGCGTGCAACGATGAAAATGAGTATAGATCGGTGATTCAAGGAGCGGAATGAACGTACAATGACAAAAACAAGTGTAAATGGGCGATTCTTACCGAAACACGACAGAAAACGGTCATAGACTGGTAAAAACGAGTATAAAGGAGTTATTCTAATCGGAATATGGTGTAGAATGAGCATACCATGATGAAAATAAGTGCAGATGGGTGATTCAACTGAATTATAGTACCAAACAGGCGTAGAGTGGTGAAAACGAGTTTAGATGGGTGAAATATGGTACAAATCGGGCGTATATGGTGAAAACGACTACATATGGGTGATTCCAATCGAAATATGGTTTAGAATGGGCGTAGACTACTGAAACGGAGTATAAAATGCGTAACTCCCACCGAAATAGGGTATAAAAGTGGCCTAGATTAGTGAAAACGACTATTTAAATGCGATTATAACCGAAATAGGGTATCAAATGCCCGTAAACTTGTGAAAACGTGTATAAGTAAACGATTCTAACAGAAATATAGTTTAGAATGAGCGTATAATAGTGAAAACGAGTATCGATGGATGATTCTAACTAAAATATGGTACGAAACGGACGTAGAATGGTGAAAACAAGTATAGATGGGCGAGTCTAACCAAAATATGGTATAAAACGGGCATAGACAGGTGAAAACGGGTATATAATAGCGATTCTAACCGAAATGAGTCTTCAAATGCTCGTAGAATGGTGAAAACGAGTATGAATGAGCGGATCTAACCGAAATATGGTTTAGAAAGAGCACACAATGATGAAATCGAGTATGGCTGGGTGATTCTAACTGAAATATGGTACCAAACAGGCGCTGAATGGCGAAAACGAGAATAGATGGGTGGTTCTAACCGAAACATGGTACAGAACGGGCTTAAAATAGTAAAAAAGAGGATATATATGGGTGGTTTTAATCTAAATGTTTAGAATGGGAGAAGATTGTGACCGGATATAGTTGCTTAACTGTAAGCAAAATAAAAGTGGCCTAGATTTGTGGAAACGAGTATTGAAATAAGTCATAACCGAAATAAGATTTCAAATCCTCGTCGGATAGTGAAAACGAGTTTAAATTAGTGGTCGAGATTAGTGGAAACGAGTATATAGATGTGATTCTAACCGAAATATGGTACAGAATGACCATACAATGATGCAACCGAGTATAGATGCATAACTTTAATCGAAATATGGTGTCAAATGAGCAAACAGTAACGAAAACGAGTGTAGACAGGCGATTCTAACCGAAATATGGTTTATAACGATCGTACAATGAGGAAACGAGTACATATGGGGGATTCGAACCGAAATATGGTTTAGAAAGAGCATACTATGATAAAAACGAGTATCGATGGGTGATTCAATATGTAGAATGAGCGTACGATGATGAAGACGTGTATAGATGGATGATTCCAACCGAAATATGGTATAGAATGGGCATACAATGATGAAACCGAGTATAGACGCCTAATTCTAACCCAAATATGGTTTAGAAAGAGCGTGCAACGATGAAAATGAGTATAGATCGGTGATTCAAGGAGCGGAATGAACGTACAATGACGAAAACAAGTGTAGATAGGCGATTCTTACCGAAACACGACAGAAAACGGTCATAGACTGGTGAAAACGAGTATAAAGGAGTTATTCTAATCGGAATATGGTATAGAATAAGCATACCATGATGAAAATGAGTGCAGATGGGTGATTCAACTGAATTATAGTACCAAACAGGCGTAGAGTGGTGAAAACGAGTTAGATGGGTGAAATATGGTACAAATCGGGCGTATATGGTGCAAACGACTACATATGGGTGATTCCAATAGAAATATGGTTTAGAATGGGCGTAGACTACTGAAACGGAGTATAAAATGCGTAACTCCCACCGAAATAGGGTATAAAAGTGGCCTAGATTAGTGAAAACGACTATTTAAATGCGATTTTAACCGAAATAGGGTATCAAATGCCCATAAACTTGTAAAAACGTATATAAGTAAACGATTCTAACAGAAATATAGTTTAGAATGAGCGTATAATAGTGAAAACGAGTATCGATGGATGATTCTAACTAAAATATGGTACGAAACGGACGTAGATGGTGAAAACAAGTATAGATGGGCGAGTCTAACCAAAATATGGTATAAAACGGGCATAGACAGGTGAAAACGGGTATATAATAGCGATTCTAACCGAAATAAGTCTTCAAATGCTCGTAGAATGGTGAAAACGAGTATGAATGAGCGGATCTAACCGAAATATGGTTTAGAAAGAGCACACAATGATGAAATCGAGTATGGCTGGGTGATTCTAACTGAAATATGGTACCAAACAGGCGCTGAATGGCGAAAACGAGAATAGATGGGTGGTTCTAACCGAAACATGGTACAGAACGGGCTTAAAATAGTAAAAAAGAGGATATAGATGGGTGGTTTTAATCTAAATGTTTAGAATGGGAGAAGATTGTAACCGAGTATAGTTGCTTAACTGTAAGCGAAATAAAAGTGGCCTAGATTTGTGGAAACGAGTATTGAAATAAGTCATAACCGAAATAAGATTTCAAATCCTCGTCGGATAGTAAAAACAAGTTTAAATTAGTGATTCTAACCGAAATAAGGTATAGAAGTGGTCGAGATTAGTGGAAACGGGTATATAGATGTGATTCTAATCGAAATATGGTATAGAATGACCATACAATGATGCAACCGAGTATAGATGCATAACTTTAACCGAAATATGGTGTCGAATGAGCAAACAGTAACGAAAACGAGTGTAGACAGGCGATTCTAACCGAAATATGGTTTATAACGATCGTACAATGAGGAAACGAGTACATATGGGGGATTCGAACCGAAATATGGTTTAGAAAGAGCATACAATGATAAAAACGAGTATCAATGGGTGATTCAATATGTAGACTGAGCGTACGATGATGAAGACGTGTATAGATGGGTGATTCCAACCGAAATATGGTGTAGAATGGGCATACAATGATGAAACCGAGTATAGACGCCTAATTCTAACACAAATATGGTTTAGAAAGAGCGTGCAACGATGAAAATGAGTATAGATCAGTGATTCAAGGAGCGGAATGAACGTACAATGACAAAAACAAGTATAGATGGGCGATTCTTACCGAAACACGACAGAAAACGGTCATAGACTGGTGAAAACGAGTATAAAGGAGTTATTCTAATCGAAATATGGTGTAGAATGAGCATACCATGATGAAAATGAGTGCAGATGGGTGATTCAACTGAATTATAGTACCAAACAGGCGTAGAGTGGTGAAAACGAGTTTAGATGGGTGAAATATGGTACAAATCGGGCATATATGGTGAAAATGACTACATATGGGTGATTCCAATCAAAATATGGTTTAGAATGGGCGTAGACTACTGAAACGGAGTATAAAATGCGTAACTCCCACCAAAATAGGGTATAAAAGTGGCCTAGATTAGTGAAAACGACTATTTAAATGCGATTCTAACCGAAATAGGGTATCAAATGCCTGTAAACTTGTGAAAACGTGTATAAGTAAACGATTCTAACAGAAATATAGTTTAGAATGAGCGTATAATAGTGAAAACGAGTATCGATGGATGATTCTAACTAAAATATGGTACGAAACGGACGTAGATGGTGAAAACAAGTATAGATGGGCGAGTCTAACCAAAATATGGTATAAAACGGGCATAGACAGGTGAAAACGGGTATATAATAGCAATTCTAACCGAAATGAGTCTTCAAAGGCTCGTAGAATGGTGAAAACGAGTATGAATGAGCGGATCTAACCGAAATATGGTTTAGAAAGAGCACACAATGATGAAATCGAGTATGGCTGGGTGATTCTAACTGAAATAAGGTACCAAACAGGCGCTGAATGGCGAAAACGAGTATAGATGGGTGGTTCTAACCGCAACATGGTACAGAACGGGCTTAAAATAGTATAAAAGAGGATATAGATGGGTGGTTTTAATCTAAATGTTTAGAATGGGAGAAGATTATAACCGGGTATAGTTGATTAACTGTAAGCGAAATAAAAGTGGCCTAGATTTGTGGAAACGAGTATTGAAATAAGTCATAACCGAAATAAGATTTCAAATCCTCGTCGGATAGTGAAAACGAGTTTAAATTAGTGATTCTAACCGAAATAAGGTATAGAAGTGGCCGAGATTAGTGGAAACGGGTATATAGATATGATTCTAACCGAAATATGGAATAGAATGACCATACAATGATGCAACCGAGTATAGATGCATAACTTTAACCGAAATATGGTGTCGAATGAGCAAACAGTAACGAAAACGAGTGTAGACAGGCGATTCTAACCGAAATATGGTTTATAACGATCGTACAATGAGGAAACGAGTATATATGGGGGATTCGAACCGAAATATGGTTTAGAAAGAGCATACAATGATAAAAACGAGTATCGATGGATGATTCAATATGTAGACTGAGCGTACGATGATGAAGACGTGTATAGATGTGTGATTCCAACCAAAATATGGTGTAGAATGGGCATACAATGATGAAACCGAGTATAGACGCCTAATTCTAACCCAAATATGGTTTAGAAAGAGCGTGCAACGATGAAAATGAGTATAGATCGATGATTCAAGGAGCGGAATAAACGTACAATGACAAAAACAAGTATAGATGGGCGATTCTTACCGAAACACGACAGAAAACGGTCATAGACTGGTGAAAACGAGTATAAAGGAGTTATTCTAATTGGAATATGGTGTAGAATGAGCATACCATGATGAAAATGAGTGCAGATGGGTGATTCAACTGAATTATAGTACCAAACAGGCGTAGAGTGGTGAAAACGAGTTTAGATGGGTGAAATATGGTACAAATCGGGCGTATATGGTGAAAACGACTACATATGGGTGATTCCAATCGAAATATGGTTTAGAATGGGCGTAGACTACTGAAACGGAGTATAAAATGCGTAACTCCCACCGAAATAGGGTATAAAAGTGGCCTAGATTAGTAAAAACGACTATTTAAATGCGATTCTAACCGAAATAGGGTATCAAATGCCCGTAAACTTGTGAAAATGTGTATAAGTAAACGATTCTAACAGAAATATAGTTTAGAATGAGCGTATAATAGTGAAAACGAGTATCGATGGATGATTCTAACTAAAATATGGTACGAAACGGACGTAGAATGGTGAAAACAAGTATAGATGGGCGAGTCTAACCAAAATATGGTATAAAACGGGCATAGACAGGTGAAAACGGGTATATAATAGCGATTCTAACCGAAATGAGTCTTCAAATGCTCGTAGAATGGTGAAAACGAGTATGAATGAGCGGATCTAACCGAAATATGGTTTAGAAAGAGCACACAATGATGAAATCGAGTATGGCTGGGTGATTCTAACTGAAATAAGGTACCAAACAGGTGCTGAATGGCGAAAACGAGTATAGATGGGTGGTTCTAACCGAAACATGGTACAGAACGGGCTTAAAATAGTAAAAAAGAGGATATAGATGGGTGGTTTTAATCTAAATATTTAGAATGGGAGAAGATTGTAACCGGGTATAGTTGCTTAACTGTAAGCGAAATAAAAGTGGCCTAGATTTGTGGAAACGAGTATTGAAATAAGTCATAACCGAAATAAGATTTCAAATCCTCGTTGGATAGTGAAAACGAGTTTAAATTAGTGATTCTAACCGAAATAAGGTATAGAAGTGATCGAGATTAGTGGAAACGGGTATATAGATGTGATTCTAACCGAAATATGGAACAGAATAACCATACAATGATGCAACCGAGTATAGATGCATAACTTTAACCGAAATATGGTGTCGAATGAGCAAACAGTAACGAAAACGAGTGTAGACAGGCGATTCTAACCGAAATATGGTTTATAACGATCGTACAATGAGGAAACGAGTACATATGGGGGATTCGAACCAAAATATGGTTTAGAAAGGGCATACAATGATAAAAACGAGTATCGATGGGTGATTCAATATGTAGAATGAGCGTACGATGATGAAGACGTGTATAGATGGGTGATTCCAACCGAAATATGGTGTAGAATGGGCATACAATGATGAAACCGAGTATAGACGCCTAATTCTAACCCAAATATGGTTTAGAAAGAGCGTGCAATGATGAAAATGAGTATAGATCGGTGATTCAAGGAGCGAAATGAACGTCCAATGACGAAAACAAGTGTAGATGGGCAATTCTTACCGAAACACGACAGAAAACGATCATAGACAGGTGAAAATGAGTATAAAGGAGTTATTCTAATCGGAATATGGTATAGAATGAGCATACCATGATGAAAATGAGTGCAGATGGGTGATTCAACTGAATTATAGTACCAAGCAGGCGTAGAGTGGTGAAAACGGGTTTAGATGGGTAAAATATAGTACAAATCGGGCGTATATGGTGAAAACGACTACATATGGGTGATTCCAATCGAAATATAGTTCAGAATGGGCGTAGACTACTGAAACGGAGTATAAAATGAGTAACTCCCACCGAAATAGGGTATAAAAGTGGCCTAGATGAGTGAAAACGACTATTTAAATGCGATTCTAACCGAAATAGGGTATCAAATGCCCGTAAACTTGTGAAAACGTGTATAAGTAAACGATTCTAACAGAAATATAGTTTAGAATGAGCGTATAATAGTGAAAACGAGTATCGATGGATGATTCTAACTAAAATATGGTACGAAACGGACGTAGAATGGTGAAAACAAGTATAGATGGGCGAGTCTAACCAAAATATGGTATAAAACGGGCATAAATAGGTGAAAACGGGTATACAATAGCGATTCTAACCGAAATGATTCTTCAAATGCTCGTAGAATGGTGAAAACGAGTATGAATGAGCGGATCTAACCGAAATATGGTTAAGAAAGAGCACACAATGATGAAATCGGGCATGGATGGGTGATTCTAACCGAAATATGGTACCAAACAGGCGCTGAATGGCGAAAACGAGTATAGATGGGTGGTTCTAACCGAAACATGGTACAGAACGGGCTTAAAATAGTAAAAAAAAAAGGATATAGATGGGTGGTTTTAATCTAAATATTTAGAATGGGAGAAGATTGTAACCGGGTATAGTTGCTTAACTGTAAGCGAAATAAAAGTGGCCTAGATTTGTGGAAACAAGTATTGAAATAAGTCATAACCGAAATAAGATTTCAAATCCTCGTCGGATAGTGAAAACGACTTTAAATTAGTGATTCTAACCGAAATAAGGTATAGAAGTGGTCGAGATTAGTGGAAACGGGTATATTGATGTGATTCTAACCGAAATATGGTACAGAATGACCATATAATGATGCAACCGAGTATAGATGCATAACTTTAACCGAAATATAGTATCGAATGAGCAAACAGTAACGAAAATGAGTGTAGACAGGCGATTCTAACCGAAATATGGTTTATAACGATCGTACAATGAGGAAACGAGTACATATGGGGGATTCGAACCGAAATATGGTTTAGAAAGAGTATACAATGATAAAAACGAGTATCGATCGGTGATTCAATATGTAGAATGAGCGTACGATGATGAAGACTTGTATAGATGGGTGATTCCAACCGAAATATGGTGTAGAATGGGCATACAATGATGAAACCGAGTATAGACGCCTAATTCTAACCCAAATATGGTTTAGAAAGAGCGTGCAACGATGAAAATGAGTATAGATCGGTGATTCAAGGAGCGGAATGAACGTCAAATGACGAAAATAAGTGTATATGGGCGATTCTTACCGAAACACGACAGAAAACGGTCATAGACTGGTGAAAATGAGTATAAAGGAGTTATTCTAATCGGAATATGGTGTAGAATGAGCATACCATGATGAAAATGAGTGCAGATGGGTGATTCAACTGAATTATAGTACCAAGCAGGCATAGAGTGGTGAAAACGGGTTTAGATGGGTGAAATATGGTACAAATCGGGCGTATATGGTGAAAATGACTACATATGGGTGATTCCAATCGAAATATGGTTCAGAATGGGCGTAGACTACTGAAACGGAGTATAAAATGCATAACTCCCACCGAAATAGGGTATAAAAGTGGCCTAGATGAGTGAAAACGACTATTTAAATGCGATTCTAACCGAAATAGGGTATCAAATGCCCGTAAACTTGTGAAAACGTGTATAAGTAAACGATTCTAACAGAAATATAGTTTAGAATGAGCGTATAATAGTGAAAACGAGTATCGATGGATGATTCTAACTAAAATATGGTACGAAACGGACGTAGAATGGTGAAAACAAGTATAGATGGGCGAGTCTAACCAAAATATGGTATAAAACGGGCATAAACAGGTGAAAACGGGTATACAATAGCGATTCTAACCGAAATGAGTCTTCAAATGCTCGTAGAATGGTGAAAACGAGTATGAATGAGCGGATCTAACCGAAATATGGTTTAGAAAGAGCACACAATGATGAAATCGAGTATGGATGGATGATTCTAACCGAAATATGGTACCAAACAGGCGCTGAATGGCGAAAACGAGTATAGATGGGTGGTTCTAACCGAAACATGGTACAGAACGGGCTTAAAATAGTAAAAAAAAAGAGGATATAGATGGGTGGTTTTAATCTAAATGTTTAGAATGGGAGAAGATTGTAACCGGGTATAGTTGCTTAACTGTAAGCGAAATAAAAGTGGCCTAGATTTGTGGAAACGAGTATTGAAATAAGTCATAACCGAAATAAGATTTCAAATCCTCGTCGGATAGTGAAAACGAGTTTAAATTAGTGATTCTAACCGAAATAAGGTAAAGAAGTGGTCGAGATTAGTGGAAACGGGTATATAGATGTGATTCTAACCGAAATATGGTACAGAATGACCATACAATGATGCAACCGAGTATAGATGCATAACTTTAACCGAAATATGGTATCGAATGAGCAAACAGTAACGAAAACGAGTATAGACAGGCGATTCTAACCGAAATATGGTTTATAACGATCGTACAATGAGGAAACGAGTACATATGGGGGATTCGAACCGAAATATGGTTTAGAAAGAGCATACAATAATAAAAATGAGTATCGATGGGTGATTCAATATGTAGAATGAGCGTACGATGATGAAGACGTGTATAGATGGGTGATTCCAACCGAAATATGGTGTAGAATGGGCATACAATGATGAAACCGAGTATAGACGCCTAATTCTAACCCAAATATGGTTTAGAAAGAGCGTGCAACGATGAAAATGAGTATAGATCGGTGATTCAAGGAGCGGAATGAACGTCCAATGACGAAAACAAGTGTAGATGGGCGATTCTTACCGAAACACGACAGAAAATGGTCATAGACTGGTGAAAACGAGTATAAAGGAGTTATTCTAATCGGAATATAGTGTAGAATGAGCATACCATGATAAAAATAAGTGCAGATGGGTGATTCAACTGAATTATAGTACCAAGCAAGCGTAGAGTGGTGAAAACGGGTTTAGATGGGTGAAATATGGTATAAATCGGGCGTATATGGTGAAAACGACTACATATGGGTGATTCCAATCGAAATATGGTTTAGAATGGGCGTAGACTACTGAAACGGAGTATAAAATACGTAACTCCCACCGAAATAGGGTATAAAAGTGGCCTAGATAAGTGAAAACGACTATTTAAATGCGATTCTAATCGAAATAGGGTATCAAATGCCCGTAAACTTGTGAAAACGTGTATAAGTAAACGATTCTAACAGAAATATAGTTTAGAATGAGCGTATAATAGTAAAAACGAGTATCGATGGATGATTCTAACTAAAATATGGTACGAAACGGACGTAGAATGGTGAAAACAAGTATAGATGGGCAAGTCTAACCAAAATATGGTATAAAACGGGCATAGACAGTGTG
>JAYESA010001425.1:0-2500 GCA_036927795.1 Iris macrosiphon
TGGCAGGATCAACCAGGTAGCACGTCCTCGTCGACGCCGCCTCCGCCCGTCCGCTCGCACGGGGCGAGGGACCGCGGCGGGGCCGGCGGTCGTGTCATCGAGAGCGGCACATTTGCAACCGTTCGGGTCCGGGGCCGGGGGACTTTTTCGTCCCCCCGCGCCCCTCCGCGTCCACCGCATCCGCAGGCCCTACACACGCGCGCACCGAGTGCCCAGCCGGTCCAAACAAGCCGACGTAGGGCTGTGACTCGGGGGCATCGAGTGGCACGAGTTCGGGTGCCCTCCCGTTACCGCACGAGGCGGAAGGGACGGCTCGGAACATCCGCAACGTGGCGTTTCCCAGATGCGACCGGGTTTGATGCACAGGCAACCGAGGGTGTCGCCGGCGAGGCCGGGAACCTACTGACGGGACCGTAGCGTCGGCAGTTGGCTGCACGGAAGCAGGGAGCCTGCCGAGGCTAGCGGGTCTAAAACCACTCACGTGCCGACACGGCCGCACCCGAGGCTGCCGCACGCCGCCCGAATCGTACCCCCGCAAGGAGCCGCAAGGGCTCGACCCGCGGGAGATACGGATCGGGTCAGCTTCGCAGCAGCACCGGGTGCTCCGCCGAGCACGACGAGGCGAATCGCTCGTTCTGCCGTCCTTTCCAGCAGTTCGTGGCGCCGCGACGGGTCGCGGCGCTCGCTCGCAGGGCCGCAGCGAGGAGCTCGCTGCACGATCGAGGGGCGGGTCGCGCCGCAATGAGCGAGGCGACGAATTTAGCTCGTTCGGGGTCGTCGTCGCATCTCCGCTGCGACGCATTCCGGTCGCATCGCACAGTGCGCACACGGCCGCGCACCCGCGCCCCGTGGCCTCGCACAGCTCGCTTCGCACGAGGGTCCGTGGTGCAACTTTCGTTCTTGCTGCACCGAGCGCGGCAACGATAGGGTCGGGTCGGGGGGATTTCGTTCGCACCGCGGTGCCTTTGGTCCGCTCGCATTTCGTTGCCCGCCTCAAATTTCAGCCCAACACACTGCTTCCCCCTATAATAGATTTGCAGTTTTATTGTGGGGCTGACTCCGGGGGACCAAAGTGCTTGAGGAGCTTGTCATTTCTAGAGGAAACTTGCCCAACCCCCCGCCCGCACGGGGGCAAGGAGCAGCCACGAGACGCGGCTGTTTCTGTCGCACAGCAGGGGGACCGCAGCGCGCGCGCAGAAACTGCTGCAACGCAGCGCACCGCGCCCCTGGAATCCTTCGCCTCGCTCGAGCGATGCCGCCGCTCGATGCGCGGGTCGCCTCAGCGCGGCGCCGCGCGCACGGGTCAGCCGCGTTGGACGCATCGTGGAGCACGGGGTCGTCGAAATCCTCGCCTCCGTGCGGACGGGCCTGTCGCGCGCGACGAAACCCTCCGCGAACACCACCTTCCCCCTATAATAGATTTGCAGTTTTATTGTGGGGCTGACTAGGGGGGACCAAAGTGCCCGAGGAGCTTGTCATTTTTTGCGCCGCGCCGCAACGCGAAACCGTGCGCGCGATACAGCGTGTCAGGCCCACGCCGTGGGCAGAATCTGCCGCGGGGCGCAGAAACTGCCGCGGGGCGCAGAATCTGCCGCGGGACGCTCACGTTGCTCGCCCCCGGTCGGCCGATACGGCCTGTCAGGCCCACGCCCGTGCACAGAAACTGCTTGCGTGCGCAGGAAGTGCTGCAACCGCACGGTTTCTCTGCCCCGTGCGGCCTGTACACCCTGTCAGCCCCGCCCCCGTGCACACAAACTGGTTGGGTGCGCAGAATGTGCTGCAACTGCAGCGTGGCTCTGCCCCGTGCGGCCGATACACCCCGACAGCCCCACGCCCGTGCACAGAAACTGCTTGCGTGCGCAGAAACTGGTGCGTTTGCTAAGTTTGTCTGCCCCCGTGCGCAGAAACTGCTCCGTTTGCTACGTTTGTCTGCCCCCGTGCACAGAAACTGCTTGCGTGCGCAGAAACTGGTGCGTTTGCTAAGTTTGTCTGCCCCCGTGCGGCCGATACACCCCGACAGCCCCACGCCCGTGCACAGAAACTGCCTGCGTGCGCAGAAACTGGTGCGTTTGCTACGTTTGTCTGCCCCCGTGCGCAGAAACTGCTCCGTTTGCTAAGTTTGTCTGCCCCCGTGCACAGTTTGTCTGCCCCCGTGCACAGAAACTGCTTGCGTGCGCAGAAACTGCTCCGTTTGCACAGTTTGTCTGCCCCCGTGCACAGTTTGTCTGCCCCGTGCACAGAAACTGCTTGCGTACGCAGAAACTGGTGCGTTTGCTAAGTTTGCCTGCCCCCGTGCGCAGAAACTGCTCGCTGCCTTGCCCCCGGGCGGCCGCTACACCCTGTCAGCCCCACGACCGTGCACAGAAACTGCTTGCGTGCGCAGGAAGTGCTGCAACCGCACGGTTTGTCTGCCCCGTGCGGCCTATACACCCTGTCAGCCCCGCCCCCGTGCACATAAACTTGTTGGGTGCGCAGAATGTGCTGCAACTGCAGCGTTGCT
>JAYESA010001429.1:0-46451 GCA_036927795.1 Iris macrosiphon
ATCTTAGGTAGATGTCAGGACACAGCAGAGCAATAAGGGATGCAGGTTTCGGGCAGTAGGGCTGCAATAGGAGGTTCTGCATCCAACCAGAGCAGTAGGAGCTGTCCCTTGCTGTGTAAGTGATACTGCACTGTCTCACTGCAATGAGAAGGCAGTGGGGTGTTCTTCCTGGGTGGTAGGTTGTGTTGGTAATGTGAGGAAGTGAATAATGAGATGGGGAGATGGGGAGCTGTCTTGTGAGGGTGCTGTTCATGTTGAGTTTTGATTAGGGGATGCTTGATGGATAATTACCTACATGACTATCACATAGGAAGTGATTGGAGTTACAAAATAAATTATAGTATAGTGCCCTACTGTTCTCAGTTTGACAAGGTAGGAACAACACAACTGTAGGTTGCATTGTGCACTTGTGTTTGAGGTAGAGTGGTGATGTGTGTATGCAGGTAAGTGCACTGTGAAAAGTATGAGAGTGCAAGTGCATGAGTATGTGGGTAAGGTACTGGAGTTGAGTGAGTTTTGAGGATGTATGTTGGTATCCAAGTAAGATAACGAGTGTTAGGCTAAGACATAATGAGGATGTATGTTGGTATCCAAGTTTATATCAAGGGTAATAGATAATTGGTAATGGTATAGTAAATAGGTAATCTGAGCTAAGGTATTGCCTAGGTAATGTGTTATAGGCCAAGTATTGAGTGTCAGTCTAGATAATTAGCTAAGGTATTACTAGTTGATACTATATATGAGTATAAATATAGATAGTTATAAAAATAAGCTTAAGTCATTATAATGGACAGTTACCAAGATAAGGGTAGTAAGTATCTTGGATACCCTAATTATTGGGTATTGGTTAAGGTATTGTAGGATTAGTATATATATATCTAGTATATGGTATCTTCGTATCTAGTGTAGCAAATGTCCATAAGATATTGACCTAGAAATCTAGGTGTAGACTAATGCAACCTAGAATTGACTCGTTTAACCAAGTTTGATTAGTTTGGCTTAGAATTGACATAGTTTGACTATTTGGACCTAGTTTGACCTAGAAACATGGTTTAACCTATTTTTAGACTTATTTATGATTCAGAAACATCTTTTAACATGATAACTCATATGTAAAGGTCACTTGGACTCCAGTTTAGACTGATTCGGTATTCATAGCTTTGGACCATAGGCGAGTACATTCTCTGATAGTTTTCATTATTTGATATCTACTATGATTCTGGTCTATAACATTATTTTACCTGATTCTTCGACACTATGGATACACGAATTAGTATTTTATGGATTCACTCTCTTGTGACATATGCATCATACTTGTCTGGCCTCTACTTCAGGACTCTTTACTGGCATCACATCAAGGCTCACTTACTAGCATGACTTACTTTTATCTGGCTGGCCTCGTACCTAATTTGCGTGTCAGGACTTGGATTCAATTATACTAGTCGGAAGGAAAAATATCTTAGACATGTAAACATTCCCAAAATCTAGAATTACTCTTTACTGGTCTAATCTAGAAAGATAACAGTCGCACACCTCACGTGCGATGAGTCGTATTACCCCTTGCCGTTTATATGTTGAAAGTGGTATTTCAAAATACACTAGTTTAGTTACATTCTTGCTAGTTTTACATGATACTTGCTAGACACACATCATACCTATCTAGTTCAGTTCCCATTTATTTATAGTCTTTATTTACCGTACTTTCTTGATTCACCATGCATATCTTGTCTTGCTTCTTAAATTAACTGTGACTGTATTTTATTATCTGATTCATTTACTATCCTTGCTCATTATGTATTACTTTTTTTATCTATTTTATAGTCTTTATCAATTAATTGGAACTTCTATTCGGTTGTACTTTGCTCCAATCCTGACTGGATAACATTTTTCAGAGGACACGGAGGATTGGTGTCCGACCTATTATGAACCTCAGGATAATGATGGTACATGCATGAATCCCGTATCTCAAGAGTGATTGCTGGGAGGACTAGCCGGAATCACTAGTTAGCCTAGTTAGTTTTATTAGCATATTGGTACCAGATTTATTTCTGGCTTATATTTGAGACTTTGATATTAGTTCTATTTATTGTTGTTGTAGTTTAGACTTTGTAGTTGATAGATTTTTTTGATATCTTATCGTACTTTAGATTTGTGATTGAGTATATTACATTGTTATTAATATCATATTGTCCTCCTCGTTGGAGTTGAGATATCATTGACAGATACATTATATATTGTGTAAGATGCTAGTTAGTTAGTGATGACCTAGACATCGTTCTACCATCGATGCTGCGTCGTAGGCTAGACATACCAATGTACTTGTGCGCTTACATCGGGTGCAGGTCGTGACACAAGCTCTAGCCACAGACAGAAAGTCGCATGCGGCCCTGACAATAATAGAGGCTCTGTCTTCGACAGAATATCATGCGACGCTGACCCTATGCGCCATGCTGAAAAAGAAGAAAAACTGAACTTGGACTCCTCAGACTATGAACCAATGAGTGCTAAGACGAGAATATCTAGGAAAGTATGAACTCGCCAAGCTCACTCAACTGCTCATTTGGCTGACCGTCTGCGTGTACCGTTAACTGTAATATGTGCCCCTAACGAGAAGTTATATAAGATCGACACATACGTCCTACCCGCAGTGGCACGAGGATAGGGTCGGTCTCAAAAGTCTTCCACTAATGACTTTGATAAAGGTCTTGTACGAACCCCTGGCCAGGGAGCAAAAATATCACCTACACACCCATGTGCTCGGTCTTTCCGTACTCATAAAAAGGCTGTAAAGGTGAATCATGCCTTGACTGACTTGCGCGACGTGATCAATCACAAGCACAAGGCAAAGGAAACAATTACGACATGTGAGGTGTCCCTTCTGGAGCACCACTGTGCCAATATTATCATCAACTGTTATTGTGCTAATGTAGTGGTACCTGCAAACAGGCAATCAATATTTTAACGATTGCAGCCAAGAGCACCTATCCGACAATATCCTGGAATACAGGTACAATTACCAGAGGAGGAGGAGCTGCCCTTCACCTCATGTTATTCTGCATAAAAATTTCCCTATACAAGGGTAGGTCGAAAGTCCAACACCTCCAAACCTCCACTATCGACCAATGCAGCGAGGAGGCAGAGGCAAGCAACGGTACCTACAGAAGGAGTTTTCCTGGATATTCGCTCGAAGGAAAAACTATCAACAACTGGGGATAGTACTTCCTCGAGGTCCAAGATGATTTTACAGGTTTAGGGTAGCAATCCTACAGAACTCTACAGTAATACGTTGTTCCGAGAAGATGATGATTCTCAAGGAACAATGTCGAAATCCCTGGGGGTAGTAACTCCTATCAAAGTGAAGCACCTTCCGGCGCTGGGGGTAGTATTCCCTCCAAATCCGAAGAAGATACATCAATGCCAACTTTTCCTAAGGATTATTCGATGCAATAGCCCGAAGCAGAAAGTGAAAGATCTACTGTACCATCTGTCTCTCCCCATGTGAGGATAGTCTATATGGTAGGGGAGGACCACGAAGGCACCAATGATCGACAATGCCTCATGACCCTCAAGGCAATGATGCAAACCATGAGCGCGTCGATGCACGCTTTGACCTAAAGAATGATAGAAATAAAGGCAAATATGGCCTCTCAACCACCAAGGAACTTGGGCCAAGCAAGCCAGGATCCGGGAGCCAATGGGAATTCAAATGCAATTTCCCCCAGCTGATGGCAATCATACTCTACCAGGATCGTCTGCTCCTTCCACAGTAGATGAGGCCCGGGAAGCAATACGAAAAATACGAGAACTTTGAGCCCGTCTGGACTCAATGGGCAGTTGCCACACACTGCGCGAGCTTGGGATACGACCACCATATCCTCTTGAGTAAAAAATGTGCTGTACCTGCCCAAGTACAAGCCCTTCACCTTGACTCCATTTGACGAAAAGATATTATCTCGTCAATACACGAGTTATTTTGAGACGATAACGGAGAATTTACCTCGCAACGACAGTCTTCTCACCAAGCTCTTTATTAGGGCATTGTCTGAAGTGGCCTTAGACTGGTTTTATAGTCTCCAGGACAATTGTATCTCCTTATTTTAAGACCTTAAAAGTCTCTTCCTTGTCCGATTCTATGGCGAAGGAAATGAAATGACGGTATCCTCTTTGACGGACATCACTCAGCGAGAAAAAGAGCCTGTACGGGAATACATAGAACGATACAAGCAAGTTGCGCTAAAGCTACCCCTGGCAATCCTAAATCTATAATAATGGACATATTCTAGAAAAATCTACTTCCAGGAGTAAGGCTTTGGACGGGAGCCACCCAGTACAAAGACTGGATGACATTCAACCTAAGTATCGTCGCTGATGAGAAAAATATAAAGGACGCCCGACTACTGGGAATACAGATCTCCATCACTAATGACAGGGAAAATAAACCTTACAACAGCAACAACAACATCAACAACATCAACAACAACAACAATGGAGGCCGTGACGGCAAAAGGAAATAGGCTCTTACCGTCAACGTGTCCAAAAAGCCCTCCACGACGGATCAAAAACCTGCTGAAGCTCCAAGGATGTAAGCGATTTACTCTTTCGACGAAGATGATGTAATGGCGATCATCGACGTGATGATGAAGGACGACAAGCTCTGGCTTCCCAACATCAAACGCCCAGATAAGGCAGACTAGGTCGATAATTTCAAATATTGCCACTACCACCGGTATGTCCACCATTCACCGCGGGATTGCTACACGTTAAAGCAGTATATTCAGCGTCTGTTGGCCCATTGGTTATGGTCGAACCTGATTTTGATAATTGTCTATACTTGGACTTGATATAACCTACGAGAACCGACGATATGGACGTACTACTACAGCTACATTTTCGAAGAATGGAAATATGACTTGTTCTCAGTATCGAGTAAATATTTTTTTCTATTTTATAAAAAATATATAAATTGAGTTGCACTTGGCATTAAGAGGCTACACAAAATATTTTCTAAATCTAGATTATTTTTAGCCAAATATTTTTGAGTTTTGAAAATAACCTAACCTATTTTCAAAAACCTAGTTAGCCTAAACCAACCCTACCCATTCTAATTCGGACTGAATTTTTGGAAAATGAACTCGGCATGAATTCGGTGCAAGTTCGGTGCGAGTTTGGCCCAAACTCGGTTCCTAGACACAGTAAACCCTTGCAACTAGTTCTTCCTGCAGACTCGGTTCCAACGTTAAAAAAATTGAACGTTTGGTATCCGAATTCGCCCCGAACTCGTTCTGCAAAAGCATTATAAATAGAGAAGAATTTCACCATTCTTATTCACTCAATTCACTTTTATTTCTCTTCTCTATTCCCTCAATGCAAGAGCCTTTACACTTTCTAATCCCAAGCTTTCTATAACTCCAAAGCCTTAAGTGCCAGTGCCTTCTTGGTTAGAAGTTTTCAAGAGTTGTTAAAAGGGCTTGTCAAAAAGTTTAATACTTGGAGAAGTATTCGAGCCCTTCGGATCAAAGCTCATGTCTGTAAGAAGTTCCAAGCCTTCAGATCAAAACTTGTGTTTCACATGATAGTGGATTTTAACTCTGAGCCAGAGTTCTCGGGACTTAAGTAGTCCTCTCAGAAGGAAACCAGTATACATCGGTGTGTTTGCGACTGTTTATCTCTCTCTCTTTCTCTATTTACTTACTTTTATTTTATATTTAGATTGTTAGATAACTGTGTTAATTTTTATTGGATAATTTTTTATTTTGCTGCATATACACATACTCTATTCACCCCCCTCTAGAGGTGCTTATTCGATCCTGCAATTGGTATCAGAGCCAAGTTATATTATATTTGTGCTTATACTAGACACTCTAGAATATACATAAAAACTGAATGACCTCTTTTTACCAGCAGTGGTGAGGGTCAAAATTCAGATAAGCCACCTCTATTTGACGACACTGACAATATTTATTGGAAAATACAGATAAATATTTTTTTAAAATTACTTGATTCTGATTTATGGTTATACATTATTAATGGTTATAAAAAGGTTGACAAACAGATGATGATTATACTGAAGAAGAAAAGAAGGTAACAAGCCTTGATACAAAGACAATGTATGCTCTTTACTGTGTTGTAGACAAGAATGAGTTCAATCGCATCTCTACATGCAAACATCACATGAGATCTGGAAACTATTGGAAGCAACTCATGAGAGCTGAAAAAAATAAAGCATATGACTCCGAAGAAGAAGAAGAAAGTCCTAACTAAGAATCACCTTCCCACAAGTATGAAAATATAAGCAAATGGCACGAGAGTGAAGCTAGTAAGTCAAAACCAGAAATCCCTCGACATACTACATATTTGTGCTTAGTGATAAGCGAGGTAAAAGATAATCCTTTATTTGAAGATCTTTCGTATAATGAATTATCTGATATTTTCAATGATTTATTTAAAAATTATAAGAAGCTTAGGAATAATTATAAGAAAGATAGAAAATATGTCAAGTCTTATCAGCTTGAGAATAAAAAACTTACTTGTCTATTGGATGAAGCAAAAGATACTTTCTTTTCTGACAATGATGAAATATACACACTTAAGCTTATATTGCATGAGGTACTTGAATGTGTTGATAAAAGCACTCAAGAAAATATTAAACTTAAGAAGAAATTAGAATCAGAAAAGAAGAAGTATTCTATTGCTTCACTTAGAATTGATGCTCCCACTAATAAATATAATGATTTATATGCTAACTCTAAAAAGTTAGAGATTATATTGGAAAAATAGATTATGCAACCTATGACCCAATCTAATACAAGTCACGTGACTCATCAGAAAGTCACCACCACGGGAAACAATCAGAAGAGTGACAAGAAGGCTAGAAATTCTCACAAGTATACATTTATCTATACACAACCATGAAAGAATGTTCACACCTATACGCCTATTTCAAAAACAAACAGTCATGTTACATGTCACTATTGTGGTTTAAAAGAACGCATATCTAGATAGTGCTATGTTAAAAAATAAGTTGATATGAATTAGGTTCCCAAAGCTAACAAAAGTGGATCCAAGTTTATTTGGATACTAAAGTCTTTGCCTAATATTTTAGGTCAATCTTCTTACGTCGAGACTTAGCACCCAGGAGAACATTGCTGATTACAAAGCTACAAAGTCATCTTCCAAGCAATTGCACGAACATAAATATGGCCACTTGAGCTACTTTGGTAACGTGCTAATTAATTTTTTCTAGAATGGTTAGAGTAATGCTAAATCAATTTAACCTTCCAAAATATTTTTAGGCTGAAGCTGTAAATATAGCGTGTTATGTCTTGAATATGGTTCTGATCCGACCTAAATCGAAAAATACTCCCTATGAATTATGGTTTGATAGAACTCCATCTGTTAACTATTTCAAAGTTTTTGTTTATAGATGCTTTATTCTTAATACCAAAGATAACTTAGGTAAGTTTGATGCTAAAGCAGATGAGGGTATCTTTGTAGGATATGCTGCCCAATGTAAAGGATATAGAGTTTTTAATAAACATCCCATGATTATTAAAGAATTAATTAACGTTACTTTTGATGAGTTAAATTGTCAAGCAGTATATGACAATGACAATGAAGATGTAATCATTAGCAAACCACCAAAAAAAATTGCACCTTGTACCAGCTACCTAGAAAGTTTGCCAAAGAAAATGAGATTCATGACTGACCACCCAGAAAATCTGGTAATAGGTGATATAACCAAAGGTGTAATTACTCGCTCTTCTACTAGAGATATAGTTTCTAGTGTTTCATTCATTTCACAAGTAGAACATAAAAATATAGAATAAGCTTTTCATGATAAGTTTTGGATTTTTGCTATACAAGAGGAATTGAACCAATTTGAACGGAATCAAGTTTGGGAACTTGTTCCCAAACCTAGTGATCACTTGGTCATTGGTACTAGATGGATATTCCAAAATAAACTATATAAGAATGGTTTAGTCACTCATAACAAGGCTCGACTAGTAGCTCAAGGTTATATCCAAGAAGAAGGTATTGACTACGATGAGACTTTTCACCCTCACTTTTTCAGCTAGGGGTTGTTTAGTAATTTGACATGGGTATTTAGTTTTAAGAATAAATATTTAATATTTATGTGATGATTGTATTAATTATTCAATTAAGTTGAGCTATGATTATTGGACTTTTATTAATTAGTTATTAGAGACTTGTGTTATTTATTAGTTAGTTAGAGAGACTAGACAATATTTAGACTTGTCACATATGGACCTACTTAGATTTGTCATGACAAGTAGTGAGCCCAACTTGGACCCAAGCCCATTAGTCATTCCACTAATTAAATTAAGGAGAATTAGTTTAATTAAAATTAATTAGAGTCTTCCAAAAATACCTATCCTTAATTATTTCTCATAATTCACCATGAAAGGGCATGTTGGAAATTTACATGTTACTTGGGGAAGGGGGAAGGGGCTGGCCATGTTATGAGCCTCTTCTCTCTCTCTCTCTCTCTCTCTCCACTTTATTTGTTCATCCATTTTTGAGATCACCAATTCATAGATCCCCAATTCCCTCACATCTCCATCAATTCACCATTATTCCACTTGTAATTTCATTCCATTCTCATTCCTCAAGGAGCTTTGGAGCTTGGAGAAGCAAGGAGCACAATAAGGAAGAGCTTTGGAGCTAGAGATCGTGTCTGGATTGTGTCCAATTATATTTTTATTAGGAATCCATCTCCCAATTTATAATTCCTGAATTTTCCTCTTATTATAGCTTCTTAATCATACATTTGACCATTAGGAATGACCCCATGGCGTAGGATTACCTATAGAAACAAGTTTTAGGCTATTTGGCTATGTATTGTGAGTTCTATGTGATATTTTTTGTGCATGTTGGGGAAATTATGAAATTAACACATCAATTGTGTGTCATGAGACCAATTAGATCTAATTAAACTTAGATCGGGGTTATGAGACTTGCTACGTATCCATAATTGGATACGTATAGACTGTATAAAGGTATCTTGTGATACGGTGCAACACATAGCCTAATTTTAGGAGGGATTGCATAATTCTCTTCAATTTTCTCTTGTAGCAAGTTACTTTAGTTGTATATTAATGTTTATGATATGTACGTATGGGTAATATGGTGTATTGGTAGTTTTGGCATCATAATTGAGAACGGATCGTGAGTATCCTAACTATACACCCTAGGTGTTTGTTATATTGTTCAATAGGTACTAGTTTTGTATATATATATATATACACACACACATATATTAGCATATATTTATACTAATAGGGCATGTATGTTATAGTTGTTGTGTTTGGTGTTTATTGTTATCAAGAGAAGGAATGTGGCAGTGAGGTATGATGGGTTGTTAGCAGTAGGAGTTATGGGGAAGCAAAGAAGTTGGGTGTCGGGTTCTCAATGAGAGCAGTAGCAGTAGGATTGTGTGGTGTTGGTATGTGTAGGGGTTATACTATGCTCGAGTAGTTATGAGGGGGGTCGGGTTTTACATAAGGGCAACAACAATTACAGTAAGTGCAATAGCAGCAGTATCAGCATTTAGCAGCACTATGAACAAGTATCAGTAGCAGTTACTGTAGCAACGTGAATAAGTATCAGTAACAGTTGCAGCAGCACCATGAACAAGTATCAGTAACAGTTGTAGCAGCAACACGAACAAGTATCAGTAGCAGTTGCAGTAGCAACGTGAGCAAGTATTAGTAGTAGTTGCAGCAGCAACATGAATAAGCAATTGCAGTAGCAACACAAGCAAGCAGTGCAGCAGCAACATGAGCAAGAAGTACAATAGCAACACAAGCAAGCAGTACAGCAGCAATACGAGCAAGCAGTACAACAGCAATATGAGCAAGCAGTGCAGCAACAACATGAATAAGAAGTTGAAGCAGCAATATTACATAGCAGTATGCAACAACAACATATTACAAGTGTATTCATAATTTTATTAAGGTGTTGGTGTATTGGGCTAAGTAAGAGCAATATCAACAAGTTGTGAGGGTGTCCAGAAGGGTGGGCCTGGGAGCAAGCCAAGGTCTGATCTGAGCACCTGCAGGTTAGCAAGAGAAATGGTTCCATGTTAGAACATGGGGTAAGTTAGGATAGGTACTAGAGTATCAGTACCAATTATCTACTGATACTAATTGACTTAAGTATCATGTAATGTATGAGGGTATGGTGGTTGGTAGTTCAGTCATCTAAGTTAGGAATTTGGTTGGTATTTGATAGAAGTTAAGTTGGTTACTGGTTAATTTATAGTTAAAGTACTAGTGGTAGTTATCCGTAAATAACAATTAGTATATATATATATATGGTATCAGTTAATTAATATTTAGTTGTCAGTTAGGTGGTCAAGTACGTATCAATTACTATAAGTATATAGGTATGCCAATTAGTTAGATTCCTTAAGGTTAGTTAAGGAATTAGCTACATACCTAAGTAATGACTTAGCATAACTAAGGTAAGACCTGTATAACATGTATAAGGTAGTTTGAGACCATTATAGACCTATTGATCTAGAAAATGACCTAGATCATGCATTTGTATATTTTTAAACCATTTTCTCATTTATACACTAATTGACATAAATTTCCTAAATAGGAGTATATGGCACCAACTCGGGCACTGAGATACCTTTTTTGCACCGGACCAGAGGCGAGTGCATTTTTTCGTTAGTTTTTATTTTATAATAGTGTATATATCTTATGTTCTAGAACTGTATACTTAATTTTGACCCAGTGGTTTCATGGATTAGTATTTTATGGATATTATCAGGAGATGTTATCCCTTACCGTATTCAGTGGGTACTCCTTCACATATATTTTATCGTGTATATCCGATAATGATTATCATGTACTTTGTGTTCATACACTGCTCATGTTCAGTGTTCCCATATTCGTGTTCGTAATATGTCATGATTGTATCCATTGGTATTGGTTGGGGATGGAAGAATAGGAGTTGGTTATGTGATCAAGTCCTAGTTTATTCGTGTACATATCGATTACATATCACATGTGTAATCGAGTTACCATATTGTATTCGTGTTTAACCTAAACCGATCACATAATGAACTTGTATTCCATGGCACATTAGCTAGTTTTTAGTTATTTTCATTATATTGCAGTTATTCTATTATCTGTTCTTTATTCCAGTACATTACCTGTTCACTCTAGTTTATCTCTTTCTGATGTTTAGTTATTGTATATCCTTTTCTATTATCTGTTATATAGGCTCGATTATGTATTTGAAACTGCTTTCAGAGGTATGTACTTCGCTCCAATCCTGATTGGATATATTTTTCAGATGATTGGCTCGTAGACCAGTATCCTACCTACTACGGACCGCACTATGACATACCATTAGAGGATACTCATTTAGAGCAGGAGGACTTAGTACCAGAGTCTGAGGAGCTTTAGATTATTGTTAGACTTGTATTAGACTTTTATTGCGATTATTAACATGTATACATTATTTCATGCTTGTGGATGTTTTGTGACTCTTTCTTTTGTTATTCTATCTCGTGCTTTATCTTTCGTAGTTTGCATTATGATTGAGTATAGTTATATTTACCAGATATCATATTGTTCCTCCGTTTGGAGTTAAGATGATTGATAGGTACTATGTATATATATTGTATAAGATATTTAGATATTAGAGTTGACCCCGACAATGTTCTACCGTCGATGCTATGGCATAGGCTGGGCGTTGCTCACTACTCTTGCCCTCATTCTGGGTATGGGCCATGACACATTTTTAGTGGTGGCCCATGTAGGTCTAGAGTCACAAGTAGAGCGATATCGTAGTAGTGCTCACCTAGAGTACTGCTACGAGCATACTTTAGGATATAGGATTTAGGCTGAGAGTATACTCAATCATAAACTAGGAAACACTTCCAATATTAGTTTTGCTATCCTTCTCTATTAGAATATTTTTTTATTTTAAATAAAATATGTCCTTCATTGATGATATCGTATCTTACTCAATAATGATTCCTTTGTTTAATTTATCTTCAGGATGTCGTCGAAGATGCGTTCCCACCGCTCAGAAGTATTTTTAGCGAGGTCGGTTACTTCGTCGCCTTTGAGGGCAGCAATAGCAGACGCTGTTCTAGTAGCTATATTCCAGAGGTCAGTTTTACCGATCCAGGTGGGCATTTTTGCAGCAGCTTTCGGAGGTGCTCCACCTCCGGTACAGAGGGCAGCGTCGACAGTTTCAGGGGATCTTCCACCCCCACCATCCGCAGTCGATCAGACACAGATGTTTGCACTTTTTTAGTAGATGATGGAGGCGCAGCTGGTTCAATCAGAGGTTATGAGGCAGGGCATTGAGAATGCTCACCAGATTATGCTTGCAGCAGTCGAGAGAGTTATTTTAGTCCAGCTACAGATGACACCTCCTTAGTTTATCTTGCAGAAGTCGAGGCCAGGGACTATCATAGATTTTAAGAGGATGGGGTCGAAGGACTTTAAAGGCAATGAAGGAATTATTTATGCTGATAATTAGATAGAAGATATTGAGCAAAACCTGCGACTAGCACAAATTCCTGAGTGGTTGTAGGTAGAGGCCGTAGGAAGCATGATGTTTGATATCGCATTAACTTGGTTTAAGATGGACCCCAGGATCCCAGCACCAGGACTTACTTGGGAAGCTTTTAAGGAGCTCTTCAAGGAAAAGTTCTTTTTAGATGTGGCTCTGACATCTCTAGAGACCCAGTTTTAGTACCTCATTCAGGGAGGTATAACGGTGGATGAGTATGCAACAGAGTATTGCAGATTAGGCCACTTTATGGAGGGACAGAAACCCAAAAGAAGAGTAGGGAAGTTCAGGAAGGGCCTGAATAGGGAGATCAAATCATATACAAATGGAGATCCTACCGCTACTTTTGAGGAGATTCTGAGGCAGGCACAACGGGCAGAGGATGATCTAGAGCTTGACTCTAAGAGGCCGAGGGACATAGGAGGATCCAGTACTAACACAGGTCCATTGAAGTAGCCTCCTTTTCAGCAGCAGCACCAAAGACACTTTCAGCAGCCGAGGCAGCAATATCATAGACCTGCTAGAGCGACGGTATAACAGATGCACCAGATCCAGAGGCCACATATTCCTTGGCAATTCTGTAAGAAACAGGGACATGGATGTGATGCATGTAGGATAAGATTGGGCCAGTGGTTATTCTGCGGATCAGGAGACCATCAGTTGAGGGCTTGTCCTAAAACTCTAACTCGTCCAGTTCAGGGTTGAGCTCAGGCATATAGAGCACCTGCGAGACCACCTACGGGACAACAGAGAGGACCTCCTCTACCACCACAACAGTAGCAGTTTGATCAGCACCACCAGCAACAGCAGCAGCGCAGCAGAGTTATGCCCAATGACAAGGATGAGCTTTTTCCTTGACCATCGAGGAGGAGGAGCCAGTCCGTGATGTTATCTCAGGTTCAGTCTATCTTGATTCTTTTCTAGATCATGCTTTATTTGATGCCGGTGCTTCACATATATTTGTATTTGCATCTTTTGTTTTGAAACATCACCTTGAGACTGAACCGTTGGCAAGGACTTGAAAGATCATGACCGAGGGTTGCAATATCCTGGTCAGTGATGTTTGCAAGGATCAGAGGGTTTTCTTGGGAGGCCGAGAGATGAGTGTATATCTACTCGTAATGCCACTTTTGAGTTATGATATAGTACTCGGGATGGATTGGTTGAGTAGGCACCATGCTAGTATCGATTGTTGTGGAGGCAGAGTTTTGTTTCAGGTGCCAGAAGAGTTAGAGTTAGAGTTCGTCAGAGGAGCAGCAGAGCAGCACAAAAAATATTTTTGTGGAGCTTTGGTAGAAGAGCAAGAGCCGCCACATCCATTGATTGCTGAGTATATGAACGTCTTTCCGGAGGAGTTACCGGGGTTGCCACCAGGCAGAGATTTAGATTTCTCTATAGACTTGGTGTCAGGCACAGAGCCAATATCACAGCACATCTATAGGGTGAACAACAACCAACTGACAAAGTTGAAGAAGCAGGTGGATGAGTTGCAGGACAAGGGCTTTATCCGCTCCAGTTTATCACCGTGGGGTACTCTGGTATTATTTGTATCAAAAAAGGATGGGTCGGTATGCATGTGTATCGACTACAGGGCACTCAACAACCTCACTATCAAGAATAAATACCAGTTGTCATGGATTAACGATTTATTTGATCAGTTGAGCGGAGTGAAGGTATTCTCAAAGATAGACTTGAGTTCGGGGTACCCCCAGTTAAAAGTGAAGAAGAAAGATATTCTGAAGACAGCTTTCAGGGCTCGGTATGGGCAGTTCGAGTTCTTGGTGATGCCGTTTGGATTGACCAATGCCCGACGATATTTATGAACCTGATGAATTAGGTATTTTATCAGTACTTGGATCCGTTATTGGTAGTATTCATTGATGATATATTGATTTATTCGAAGACCCCGAAAGAGTATAAGAAGCACCTGAGGATAGTTCTAGAGACCCTCAGAAAAGAAAAGCTATATGGCAAGCTTTTGAAGTGTGAGTTCTTCCTTGATAAGGTTGAATTCCTCGGGCATGTGATTACAGAAGACAGGATCTCAGTAGACCCGAAGAAGATTTTAGCAGTTGAGTCATGGTCTACCCCAAGTTCAGTGGCGGATATCAGGAGTTTTCTTGGACTGGCAGGCTATTATCGAAGATTTGTTCAAAAAATTTCCAGGATTACGGAGCCGATGACTAGACTAACCAGGAAGGACATGGAGTTCGTCTGGACTGAGGATTGTTAGTTTTCTTTTAAGAAGATAAATAAGGGGTTGACTACAGCTCCAATATTGCCATTGCCATCAGGGACAGGAGAATTTTCTATATATAGTGAGGCATCGGGTAAGGGTTTGGATTATGTGTTACAGCAGAACGGAAAAGTGATTGCCTATGCTTCCAGGTAATTATGCTCGCATGAGAAGAATAACCCTACCCATGACTTAGAGTTAGCAGCAGTTATTTTTTTTCTTAAACTGTGGAAGCACTACTTGTATGGGGAGAGAGTAGAGATCTTTACAGACCACAAGAGCTTGAAGTATATATTTTAACAAAAAGAGCTCAACATGAGGCAGCGGTGGTGGTTGGAGTTGATGAAGGACTTCTATATTACTTTGCAGTACCATCCAGGGAAGGCCAACATAGTCGCGGATGCCTTGAGAAGGTATCCAGTGACTATGTATATGACGAGGGACAAATAATTATTGGCTGATCTTAATAGCTTGAATATTTAGGTATTAGTTCCTGGAGTTGTAGCATAGATATGGGAATTTTAGGTACAGTCAAAGTTGATAGACCAGATCAGAGCTGCACAGTTCGAGGATGAGTCTCTGAGGAGCATTAGAGCACAGGTCCAAATAGGATTGGCAGAGTACTTCAGTATTACAGATGATGGATCATTGCGATACGGTACCAGGTTGTATGTGCCGAGTGGAGCATTGCGTGAGAAGATTCTTCAAGAGGCGCATCGATCTCAGTGCTCTATGTATCCAGGTTCCAATAGATGTATAGGGACATGAGAGAGTATGTTTGGTAGTATAATATGAAGCGGTAGGTAGCTAGCTTCGTATCTAGATGCTTGGTATGCTAGCAGGTAAAGACAAAGAGATAAAGGCCAGGTGGATTGCTTCAGCCTTTACCCATTCCAGAGTGGAAGTGGGAGCAAGTGATGATAGACTTTGTTTCAGGGCTTCCGCGTTCTCCAGGAGGTAAAGATGAGATTTGGGTTATCGTAGACAGGTTGACCAAATCAGTCTACTTTCTGCCATTCAAAGTGGGTACGTCTATGGAGAAACTTATGAAGATATATGTGCGTTAGATTGCATAGATTTCCTGTGAGCATAGTCTCGAATTGGGATAGTCTCTTCACGTTTCACTTCTGGAGGAGTTTGCAAGCTAGCTTGGGCACTCAGCTCAAGTTTAGTACCACATATCACCCTTAGACATATGGGCAGTCGGAGAGGACTATCCAGACTCTTGAGAATATACTACATACATGTGTTTTGAATTTTGGAGGCTCTTGGGAGGATCATCTTTACTTGGTAGAGTTTTCTTACAACAACAGCTACCAGGCCAGTATCAAGATTTTACCATTTGAGGCATTGTATGGACGAAGATGTCATACTCCATTATCATGGGATAAAGTTGGTAACAGAGTCTTATTGGGACAATAGATGGTCGTGGATATAGCTAAGAAGTTAAGCTTATCATAGATAGACTTCGGGTGGCATAGGAAAGACAACGACATTTGGCCGATAGCCACCGGAGACCATTGGAGTTTGAGGTATAAATTTTGTTTGTATTGCTTATTATTACTTATTTTAGTTAGAGTGCTAAGGTTGTATTTTGTGCTAGGTTGGCGATCTAGTTTTTTTGAGGA
This sequence comes from Iris macrosiphon, assembly GCA_036927795.1. Lineage (NCBI taxonomy): Eukaryota > Viridiplantae > Streptophyta > Magnoliopsida > Asparagales > Iridaceae > Iris > Iris macrosiphon. Next base: position 16,423 of record JAYESA010001429.1, read on the forward strand.
TTTTTCAGACATGGGGCATGATTCGCTTTGGTGGAGGCGGAAAGCTTAGTCCATGATACATCGGACCCTTCGGTATTCTTGAGAGGGTCGGTGCAGTGGACTACATACTAGACTTGCCACCTGCATTAGAGGGAGTGCACAACATATTTCATGTGTCACAGATGAGACGGTACATGACATATCCTAGCTATGTACTAGATCACTTGGAGATAGAGGTTGGTCCGACTCTTAGCTACCCAGAGTAGCCCGGGAAGATTTTAGACCGTAGAAAGAAGGTGTTGCAAAACTAGATGATTTCTTTGGTGCGTATCGCGTGGAGGCATTACTCACCAGGAGAGAGTACCTAGGAGCGAGAGGCCGAGATGCGCGAGTGATATCCTTATCTGTTTGAGGCGTGAAGTATAATCCTTTTTGTTTGTATTGATTGCTTGATAGTTAGTTTTTCCTTAATTTCGAGGACAATTTTTTTTAAGGTGGGTAGAATTATCATCCTCACTTTTCCAGCTAGGGTAGTTAAGTAATTTAACATGGATATTTAGTTTTAAGAATAAATATTAAATATTTGTGTGATGATTGTATTAATTATTTAATTAAGTTGAGCTATGATTATTGGACTTGTATTAATTAGTTATTAGAGACTTATGTCATTTATTAGTTAGTTAGAGAGACTAGACAATATTCAGACTTATCACATATGGTCCTACTTAGATTTGTCATGACAAGTAGTGAGACCAACTTGGACCCAAGCCCATTAGTCATTCCACTAATTAAATTAAGGCAAATTAGTTTAATTACAATTAGTTAGAGACTTCCAAAAATATATATCCTTAATTATTTCTCATAATTCACCATAAGAGGGCATATTGGACATTTACATGTTACATGGGAAAGGGGCCGGCCATGTTATGAGCCTCTTCTCTCTCTCTCTCTCTCCACTTTATTTGTTCATCCATTTTTGAGATTCCTAATTCATTGATCCCCAATTCCCTCACCACTCCGTTAATTTACCATTATTCCACTTGTAATTTTCTTTCATTCTCATTTCTCAAGGTGCTTTGGAACTTGGAGAAGCAAGGAGCACAAGGAGGAAGAGCTTTGGAGCTAGAGATTGTGTCTGAATCGTGTCTAATTGTATTTTTATTGGAAATCCATCTCCCAATTGGTAATTGCTAAATTTTTCTCTCATTATAGCTTCTTAATCATATATTGGACCATTATGAATGACCCCATGGCATAAGATTACCTATAGGAACACGTTCTTGGCTATTTGGATATGTATTATGAGTTATATGTGATGTTTTGTGTGCATGTTGGGGGAATTATGAATTTCACACATCAATTGTGTGTCATAAGGCCAATTAGATCTAATTAGACTTAGATCGGGTTTATGAAAATAGGTACGTATTCTCAATTGGATACATGTAGGCCGTATCAAGGTATCTTGTGATAGGGTGTGACACGGGGCCCAATTTTGGGGGGATTGCAAAATTCTCTTCAATTTTCTCTTGTAGCAAGTGACTTTAGTTGTATATTAATGTTTATGATATGTACGTATGGGTAATATGGTTATTGGTAGTTTGGCATCATAATTGAGATCATATCGTGAGTATCCTAACGATACACCCTAAGTGTTTGTTATATTGTTCATTAGGTACTATATATATATATATATATATATATATATATATATATATATATATATATAGTTGCAGCATGTATGTTATAGTTGTTGTGTTTGGTGTTTACTGTTATCAAGAGAAGAAAGGAGGCAGTGAGGTGTGATGGGTTGTTAGCAGTAGTAGTTATGGGGAAGCAAGGAAGCTGGTTGTTAGGTTCTTAATGAGCGCAGTAGCAGTAGGACTGTGTGGTGTTGGTGTGTGTGGGGGTTACACTGTGCTCAAGTATTTGTGAGGGGGGGTCGAGTTTTACATAAGAGCAACAACAATTATAGTAAGTACAGCAGCAGAAGTATCAGCATTTTGCAGCAACATGAATAAGTATCAGTAGCAGTTACTGTAGCAATGTGAACAAGTATCAATAACAGTTGCAGCAGCAACATGAAAAAGTATTAGTAACCGTTGCAGTAGCAACATGAAGAAGTATCAGTAGTAGTTGCAGCAGCAACGTGACCAAGTATATGTAGCAGTTGCAGCAGCAACATGAACAAGCAATTACAGCAGCAACATGAGCAAGCAGTGCAGTAGCAACACGAGCAAGCAGTGCAGTAGCAACACGAGCAAGCAGTGTAGCATCAGCATAAACAAGCAGTTGAAGCAGCAATATAGTAGCAGTATGCAACAGCTGCAGATTACAAGTGTATCCGTAATTGTATTAAGGTGTTGGTGTATCGGGCTAAGGAAGAGCAGTATCAACAAGTTATGCGGGTGTCCAGAATGGTGGGCCTGGGACCAAGCCAAGGTCTAATCTGAGAACCTGTAGGTTAGTAAGAGAAATGGTTCCCTGTTAGAACATGAGGTAAGTTAGGATTGGTACTAGAGTATCATTACCAATTAGCTACTGATACTAATTAACTTAAGTATCATGTAGATTATTAGGGTATAGTGGTTGGTAGTTCAGTCTTCTAAGTTAGGAATTTGGTTGGTGTTTGATAGTAGTTAAGTAGGTTATTAGTTAGTTGATAGTTAAAGTACTAGTGGTAGTTATCTGTGAATAACAGTTAGTATATATATATGGTATTAGTTAATTGATATTTAGTTGTCAGTTAGGTGGTCAAGTCAGTATTAATTACTATAGGTGTATAGGTATGACAATTAGTTAGATTCCTTAATGTTAGTTAAGAAATTAGCTACATACCTAAGTAATGACTTAGCATAACTAAGGTGAGACCTGGTATAACTAGTATAAGGTAGTTAGAGACCATTATAGACCTATTGATCTAAAAAATGACCTAGAGCATGCATTTGTTTATTTTTAAACCATTTTCTTATTTATACACCAATTGACATAAATTTACTAAATAAGAGTGTGTGGCACCAGCTCGGGCACTGAGATACCTCTTTTACATCGGACCAGAGGCGAGTACATTTCGCTGTTAGTTTTTATTTCATAATAGTGTATAAATCTCATGTTCTAGAACTGTATACTTGATTCCGACATAGTAGTTTCACGGAATGGTACTTTATGGATACTTGGAGTTAAGATAATCGACAGGTACCATATATATATTGTATGAGATGTTTAAGTAGTAGAGTTGACCCAGACAGTGTTCTACCGCCAATGCTGTGGCATAGGCTGGATGTTGTTCGCTACTCATGCCCTCATTCCAAGTGCGGGTCGTGACAAGACTATGCCCCAGTTGTGAGACTCGAATCCATTCGCATGTTATGTGCTTTTGCTCATTTTCATGATTTCAAACTATTTCAAAATGATATAAAAAGTATATTTTTAAATTGTTTTATTAAAGAATAAGTTTATGTTGTACAACCACCTAGTTTTGAAGATTTTAAATTTTTTAATCACGTTTTCAAGCTACGAAAAGCTCTCTATGAACTCAAATAAGTCCCTCGTGCTTGGTATGAGCGCCTTAGTTCTTTTCTACTTGAAAATGGTTTTTGAAAAAGTAAAGGTGGACACGATACTATTTTTTTAAATTACTATATAATGATCTCCTATTAGTACAAATTTACCTTGATGATATTATATTTGGTTCCACTAATGATATTTTATGCAAAAAATTTGGTAAGTGTATGCAGAGTGAATTCGAAATAAGTATGATGGGAGACATAAACTTCTTTCTAGGACTTAAAATCAAATATAATTCATAAGTGACATTCATCAACCAATTTAATTACACTAAAGACTTATTCAAGGAGTTTGGCTTGAAAAATGCAAAACCATTTGGGACTCCTATGGAAACTTCTACCAAGCTTGACATTGATAAACATGGCAAACCAGTACTCACCACCATATTTTTAGATGAGAGTATTTTTGTACTTTAGTATATTTCATATTTAGTGATTAATTATTTATATATTGTGCTACTAATTATTTATATTGTGTTGTGCTATTTATTGTTAGTTAGTGGACTAGCTTAATTATTGGACTTATCATTAATGGATTAATGAGAACATAAAATATTATATTTTTATTCCTTAATGTATACTCCTTTATGCTCATTTGATGTCTAAAGATCCTCATTATTTTTATATTTTGATCTAGGATGCAATTGGAGTCACTAAATACAAAATGGAGCTATTTATCAATTCTGGACAATTTTGACACCTTGTAGCAAAATAGTCATAACTTACTCATCCGAAGTCCAATCGAGCTGATCCAAATTGACTCGAAAAGATATGAGATAGAGCAACAATTTTACTATTTTGAGTTTTCGGAGATTCTAGTTGCATCATGGACCAAATCAGGCTTGAAATTGAGTCAACTATGTTATGCACGAAAAGTAGAGCTGAATTAACCATTTTCCTACTTGTTCAAAGATTTTATTTTACTGTTTGGGGGGTTGTAACTTCTAGAGAATTTGTTTAAAGATATTGTGGTCTTCAAACAACTAATTTAGAGTGTATAAAAGGGGTAGAAATCAGGAGAAAAAATAGAGGAAAATAACACACAACTCTTCTTCTTCTTTTTCTCCAATATTCTTTTAAAGTTTTCATGAACATGCGGAGCTAAAAGTCTTGTTGGTTGAAGGAAACAAAATCCTTGGAATCAATAAACTTGTGACATTTAAATTATTTTCATATGTTTGATTTATGCTTTGAGTATTGAATATTTTTCTATGCCTACTTTCATGATTGTTTTATTTAATTACTATGAGGCATACTAGTCTATTATCCATTTTGATCTACTACTGAATTAGACATCAAATCCGTAATTGTTTAATTTTTCTAATTTGTGAAGAAACCAAGATTTAATGAACTACTTTATTTTATTAGATCTTAGAAGAAAAACTTTTGACAAAATTAAATACTACTGCTTGTGCTTGTGTTGTTTTGCTTCATCGATCTCTTGGTTCTTTAAGAAATTACTTGATTAAATCTTCAGTGCTTGTCTTAGATTATTTAGTAATTAAAGCTAATTAGATCGCTTATTTCTAATTATCTAAGCCTAAGAGAGATAGAAAATACTCCCAACGGTGAATATTCAACGTATGAGTTAATTTATGTGTCACCACCATTTTTTAAAATAGGGGTAATTTTATCATTTTTAGCTATTATATGTATTGTGTATGTTTATTTTTAAATAATTGCATGATATATGTGTATATATATTATATATATATAATATTCTTTAATGTATGGGTTAGTAGACTAGACCTAGAATCCTACTAGATGAACCTTTGACCAAATTTTAAGATTATGGATTTTAATTAGTATTTTTAGGATTAATTATTGAGGTTGTAATTTATTATTGGGATTTTATTTAATTGTTGTGCCTTACCGTTGCTTCGATATTGGGAGCGCTACACTAGCTTTTGCCTTCCAATAAATTTCACACCCTTGTCCTTGACGTGCCAGTATTCCATTCTGACCCTTGTGTAACTCATAAACACCCTCTCTTGTGCTTTATTTTAGTCGCATAATATTCGTCATAGACGTTATTTTTAATTCCTAATAAATTCAATTTTGAATCTTTGTGCATTCCAATCGAAATTGGAAACACAACCTCGTCCAATTTTATGCAACCAAAATCGTGACAATATTCTATTCTTAGTCTTTTATGTCCATGACACTTGTGTCCCACCTAATTTTAATCCCATGTACTTCCAATTAATTTAAGAACACCATTTACATTAATTTTAATTAAATTAGTGTAAGGACCCAACTTGACCCAAAACTAGACCCAACACCAAACAAACCCCCACTCATACCCTCAAGGCTCATACTAAACACCACACACCCTTTTTGGCCACTACCTTACACCAAACATGGTATTTTTTCTCATCCAATCCCAATTCTCACCTATTGTGCAATTTTTCAGTTTTTGGGGGCTTTTATGCAAAAGTGCAATGAGGTGTCACCATCCTATTGGTCAAGGCACATGAAGAACCAACCCCCTCCCTCATTGACCGGTCCAATACACTCTCTCTCTTTCCTTTTTGTTTGTACAATTTACTTCATAATTGATCATGGCCCTTTATTCAAATTGGAGCATTATCCTCACCACACACACTTCCCTATATATATCACACATCCTAACCCTTGTCACAAAGCCATCCCCCATCCCAATGAGTACTTGACCGGACCTAATCCTTAGGTTGCCATCATCGTCTCCTCCCTCATGCATAACATCTTCCCCTTAATTTTCTACATTATCCTCACCATCCCTCAAGAAAACTACAAACCCTAAACTATTTACATCACCATCACCCTCAACTTCAACCCCTTCCTCCGGCCAGTCCGACGAGCCCTCCACCTAGCACCACCGTCTTCCTCGACTATACCGACTTCAACTCCACCACCACCCTCCTCTCTCCTCCGTCGGATCCTCGTCCTTTACTCCTCTTCGACCTCTCCATCCCCGAACGCAGACCCACAGTCGAGCCACCGCTGACAGCACCCGACTTCATCCCCGACCCGTTCACAGCCCCCTCATCTACGACATCATCGCCACGGCCATCCCCGTGTCATTCGATCATCATCAACATCACCGTCCCTCCGTCGCCTGAGCAGGACCGCTCCGCCCTAAGCCAGCCCGACTCCCAATCGCCCGTTCCCGTTCTTCTCCAACCTAACTGCATCTCCTCCCCGACTTCCTGAGCAATGCCGAGCAGTCCTTTTCCCGACCTTCTCCACACGGCCACCCAATAGCCGGACCACCACCACCATCGTCCCCTCCCCTTCGATCACAACAGCCCCGCCTGAATATCACTACCCCGACTTTCCTTCACCAGCAGCCGTCCTCCTTCGCCGAGCACGACCCCGAGCAGTGACTTCCCTACCAAAGCAACGACCCTGCCTCCTTTCATCACCATTATCATCCTCATCATCATCAATATCATCATTATCATCATCATCATCATCATCATCATCATCATCACCCATCCTCATCATCATCAATATCATCATCATCATCATCATCATTATCATCATCATCATCATCACCATCATCATCATCATCATCATCATCCCGTCGATCACTCCGATGACATGACACCATCGCTTGATCTCGTCGACCTCGTGCACATCCGAATTACCTTAGCCGGAGATGACCCACAATAGTGTCACCCCCTCGTGCACGTGCATGCCAAGGCCAGGTTTGAACTGCCCTTTCCTGATTTTATGTGTACATGTACGAATGGTACTAGGGATAGCATGCTACTTCTTGGGAGTTATTAGATGTGATTGCTAGACCTGTTTTGGTGAACCTAATGACTAGTGTGCATGTGCATGCGTATGTGTATAATAATTAGGTTGATAAATATATTTTGTAGAAATTTTATTGCTAGTAATGTGTATAACTGTATTATAGATGTTGAATGGCCATAAGTGTTAGTAGTAGGTATCCTGTATTTATATTTGACTGTATGACCCTGAGTATTAGTGAACTGCCTGTCTTGTGTTCACCAATATGCCAGCTTAGACATGTGTTGGTGTTATACGGGATTTATAGTTCTAGACATGTGTTAGTGAGTTGATTGTCTGGTTATGCACAATATTTGAGGATATGACACTACCAGTGTATTTAGACGTGCACACTTGACCCTGCTAGTTGACTAGTTATCACCCTTGTGTAGTTTTCCAGTGCAGCGTAATTATGTTTATGTGTGTGCTAGTATAACGACTGATGCTATATTATATTATATTATTTATATATAGGACTATTGGATCATCCTGCAAGACTTCGGTAGCAGAAAATTGGTATTGCTCGCTCAGGACAACAAGCGAGTACATTCTCTGATAATTTTCGTTATTTGATAATTTTTATAATTCAAGCATTTAGAAAAGTTATATCTGATTCTTGACACTGTGCTATACGGACTAGTATATAGATTTGATCTGCAGTCATGAGATGTTATATTGGTTATTGTATTGACATTGTATACAACATTAATATTAGACATTAATATTAGACATTGTAAATGATATATTGGATATTGGTCGTGTATCATAACATGTCATGATTGGATCTACTGTACTAGTTGGGGGCAGAGAAATAGTTAGTGAGAAATGTGATCATATATCCCTATTGTACAAGTATAGAATCATGTTAGTGTTAATCATATACCTCACGTATGATTAGCCTGGACATATAGCTCTCGTACATGTTCCTAAGTCGATCACATATCGAAGCTACTATTTCAAACACTTAGAATAGTTACAGTTCTCCATTTTAGTTATATACTACATCACCCCATAAATGATATTGTAGCTCTTTCTCTTTATTTCATATATGCACTGACTGTACCATATTGCCTATATTGCCTGTTCTCTTTATTTTGCCATTGCATTTATTTATTGTCTTCTCTCTGTATATAGCATTATCTATTTATTGTTTTATAGTCCTTATTAATTAACTGGAACTGTTATTGGGTTGTACTTCGCTCTATCCTGACTGAAAATATTTTTTCAGACTGTGACCTAGAGGACTGGTGTCCGACATATTATGGACCACAGGGAGAGTAGCTGCAGCCTTGGACCTTGTATCCAGGTGTGATTCTGGGAGGTCTAGCCGGGATCACTAGTTATTCAGTTAGTTTCTTTTAGCAGTTTATTGGTATCAAATTTATTTTCGGCATACTTTGAGACTTAGATATTATTTTTTGAGTTAGACTATTTTGTTTAGACTTGTTGTATTTTGTTTATTTTTTTCGATATCTTATCGTGCTTTAGTTCTGTGATTGAGTATTTTATATTATATTATGATATCTGTGTCTCCTTATAGAGTTTAGATACTTTTGTGAGATTGATTAGATAGTATTGTGACCTAGATAGCGTCCTACCACCGATGCAGCGACGTAGGTTGGACGTACCCACGTACTCGTGCCCCTATATCGGGTGCGGGTCATGACATATTTTTAGTGGTGGCCCACGCAAGTCAAGCTTCATAATTAGAGGGATGTCGTGGTAGTGTAACGACTTAGTTGTTCTATTGCGAGCCTGTGATAGGATCTAGGGCATATCATACTAGGATGAGAGCGAATACTCAGTCACAACTAGGAATATTTCCAATCTATTTATCTTACTATCCTTGTTCCTTCTAAATATTGCTTCCTTTAGAATTTTTATTTTCTTCCCTTGATAATATCGTATCTATTGCCTTAATTTATTCTTTTTGGTCTGTCTTCAGGATGCCGCTGAAGACAAGGTCTTCAAGAATGTGAGCATCAACTTTATAGGGGTCTGCCACCTCTCGACCTGATGGACAGACATCTGGAGTTCCACCTTTCCTACCTGTTCCGAGGGTTGCCCCAATTATAACAGAGAATCTTTCTCCTCCACCAACTCTACTATGCTCGTTGATGGTACACAGATGTTTACCTTGATCCAGGGCATGGTAGATTCTCAAAGAGTGACGGCAGAAGCTCAACGAATTCAAGATGAGGCTCAGAGGGTGTAGGCAGAGGCGCACCAAGCATAGACTGAGCTGATAAAATAGAGCATGGAGAACGCTCACCAGATGCCACTACAGGCAGTTGAGAGAGTTGCCCAGCAGTTTCCTGGCCAGCAGCAACATTCTAAAATAGGGATAATTTTGTCATTTTTAGCTATTATAAGTATTGTGTATGTTTATTTTTAAATAATTGCATGATATGTGTGTGTATATATATATTATATATATATATAAAGTGTTCTTTAATATATGGGTTAGTAGACTAGACCTAGAAATCTACTAGATGAACCTCTGACCAAATTGTAGGATTATGAATTTTAATTAATATTTTTAGGATTAATTATTGAGGTTGTAATTTATTATTGGGATTTTATTTAATTGTTGTGCCTTACCGTTGCTTCAATATTGGGAGCGCTACACTAGCTTTTGTCTTCCAACAAATTTAATACCCTCATCCTAGACGTGCCAGTCTTCCATTCTGACCCTTGTGTAACTCATGAACACCCTATCTTGTACTTTATTTTAGTCGGATAATATTCGTCGCAGATATTATTTTTAATTCCTAATAAATTTGACTTTGCATCTTTATGCGTTCCAAACGAAATTGGAGACACAACCTCGACTAATTTTGTGCAACCCAAATTGTGACAATATTCTATTCTGAGTCTTCTATGTCCATGACACTTGTGTCCCACATAATTTTAATCCCATGTACTTCCAATTAATTTAAGAACACAATTTACATTAATTTTAATTAAATTAGTGTAAGGACCTAACTTGACCCAAAACTAGACCCAACACCAAACCAAACTCCCACTCACACTCTCAAGGCTCATACTAAACACCACACACCCTTTTTGGCCACTACCTCACACCAAACATGGTATTTTCTCTCATCCAATCCCAATTCTCACCTTTTGTACAATTTTTCAATTTTTGGGGGCTTTTATGCAAAAGTGCAATAAGATGTCACCATCATATTGGTTAAGGCACATGAAGAACCAACCCCCTCCCTCATTGACTGGCCCAACACACTCTCTCTCTTCCCTTTTTGTTTGTGCAATTTACTTCATGATTAATCATGGCCCTTCATTTAAATTGGAGCACTATCCTCACCACATACACTTCCCTATATATATCACACATTATAACCCTTTTTCCAAAGCCATCCCCCATCCCAATGAGTACTTGGCCGGCCCTAATCCCTAGGTTGCCATCATCCTCTCCTCTCTCATGCAAAATGCCTCCCCATTAATTTTCTACACCATCCTCACCATATCTCAAGAAAACTACAAACCCTAAACTATTTACATCACCATCACCCTCAACTTTATTTCCTTCCTCCGGCCAGTCCGTCGAGCCCTCCATCCTGCACCTCCGTCTCGACCGACTGCATCGCCTTCAACTCCACCCCCACCCTCCTCTCTCCTCCGTCGAATCCTCGTCCCTGACTCCTCTTCGACCACTCCATCCCCGAACGCAGACCCACCGCCGAGCCACCGCTGATAGCACCCGACTTCATCCCTGACCCGTTTACAGCCCCCCATCTACGACATCACCACCACGGCCATCCCTACGTCATCCGATCATCATCAACATAACCGTCCCTCTGCCGCTTGAGCAGGACTGCTCTGTTCCGAGCCAGCCCGACTCCCAATCGCCCGTTCCCATTCTTCTCCAACCCGACTGTATCTCCTTCCCGACTTCCTGAGCAATGTCTAGCAGTCCTTTTTTTGACCTTCTCTACATGGCCACCCAACAGCCGGACCACTACCACCATCATCCCCTCCCCTTCGATCACAGTAGCCCCGCTTGAACATCACCACCCCGAGTAGCAACTTCCCCACCGGAGCAACGACCCTGTCTCCTTTCATCACCATCATCATCATCACCATCACCATCACCATCATCCCATCGATCACCCTGTCGACACGACGCTATCGCCCAATCCCGTCGACCTCGTGCACAGCCGAATCACCCTAGCTGGAGAAGACCCACAACAGCGTCACCTCCTCTTGCACGTGCACGCCAAGGCCAGGTTCGAACTGCCCTCTCATGATTTTATGTGTACATGTACGAATGGTACTAGGGATAGCATGCTACTTCTTGGGAGTTGTTAGATGTGATTGGTAGACCTGTGTTGGTGAACCTAATGACTAGTGTGCGTGTGCGTGTGTGTGTGTGTATAATAATTAGGTTGATAAATATATTTTATGGGAACTTGATTGCTAGTAATGTGTATAACTGTATTATAGATGTTGAATGGCCATAAGTATTAGTAGTAGGTATCCCGTATTTACATTTGACTGTATGACCCTGAGTATTAGTGAACTGCCTGCCTTGTGTTCACTAACATGCCATCTTAGACATATGTTGGTGTTATACGCGATTTAGAGTTCTAGACATGTGTTAGTGAGTTGACTGTCTAGTTATGCATAGTATTCGAGGATATGACACTACCCGTGCATTTAGACGTAGACACTTGACCCTGCCATTTGACTAGTTATCACCCTTGCGTAGTTATCGAGTGCAGTGTAATTATGTTTGTGTGTGTGCTAGTGTAACGACTGATGCTATATTATATTATATTATTTATATATAGGACCATTGGATCATCCTGCAAGACTTTAGTAGCAGAATATTGGTATTGCCCGCTCAGGACCACATGTGTCTCTGATAAATTTTGTTATTTGATAATTTCTATAATTAAAGTATTTAGAAATATTATATCTGATTCTTGATACTGTGCTACACGAAATAGTATATAGATTGGATCTGCAGTCATGAGATGTTACATTGGTTATTGTATTGACATTGTACACGACATTGATATTAGATATTATACGTGATATATTGGACATTGATCATGTATCGTAACGTGTCATGGTTGGATCAACTATACTAGTTGGGGCAGAAAAATTGTTAATAAAAATGTGATCATATCCCTATTGTACAAGTATAGAATCATGTTACTGTTAATCATATACCTCACGTATGATTAGCCAGGCCATATAGCTCTCGTACATGTTCCCAAGCCGATCACATATCGAAGCTACTATTTCAAGCACTTAGAATAGTTACAGTTCTCCATTTTAGTTCATACACTACATCACCCCGTATATGATATTATAGCTCTTTCTCTTTATTTTATATATGCACTGACTATACCATATTGCCTATATTGCATGTTCTCTTTATTTTGTCATTGCATTTATTTATTATCTTCTCTCAGTATATAAAATCATCTATTTATTGTTTTATAGTCCTTATCAATTAACTAGAACTATTATTGGGTTGTACTTCGCTCCATCCTGACTAAAAATATTTTTCCAGACTGTGACTTAGAGGACTGGTGTCCGACATAATATGGACCACAGGAAGAGTAGCTACAGCCTTGGACCTTGTAGCCAGGTGTGATTCTGGGAGGTCTAGCTGGGATCACTAGTTATTCGTTAGTTTCTTTTAGCAGTTTATTGCTACCGGATTTATTTTCGGCATACTTTGAGACTTGGATGTTATTTTTTGAGTTAGACTATTTTTTTTAGACTTGTTGAATTTTTTTTTCGATATCTTATCGTGCTTTAGTTCTGTGATTGAGTATTTTATATTATATTGTGGTATTTTCCACGCCTCGGTCCCAAAATACATAGGACTAGGATACGTAAGCATGCCAGCCGCATGGATATGACAACTCCAATATATGGAAACCAAATCCACACGTACGCTGTATTATGAATATCAAATCCACAAGTGGTATCACATATGTCACAAGTCACAGGATATAATCTAAATCTCATCCACAGAAAATCAAATATAAATAGATAACCAGTATCTATGAACTATATCTCAATGAGAAGTATCTAAGGATGATAGTTGGATGGAAACAAATCCACTACCAACTCGAATATAAGAGCAAATACAATATGAATACAACACAATAAACACAATATAAGAATACCAGCTATCCATCACGGGCTCGAAGAGAAGACATCCTCAAAACATAAGTAACCATCCTAATCTGCGCTCCTGCGAATACTCAAGAACAGATACACCTGGCTGGGGACCAAGTCCTCAGAGGGACATAACAAGATACTTAAAAATATGCCAATAAAGTACTGAAATAAATATCCAATGGTCGTCTAACCGTCTAAGTGAATGCAGTTAAGAACAACTTTCCCAACGCGTGGGCTATCTGGCTAAAATATGATTGGCATGGTTCTCTTGGATATCCAGGGGCCTACAAAGGCACGTCATCTTTTGAACGGCGGAGGCCCGCCTGATAATAATACAACATATAGTGGTCATCATGACCGCGCATCTCCGACGGAGCGTACGGGTTACACAAGGAAAGTGCAACCACACGCCTTACTTGTTGTTCTTTCTACCCCATGCTCTAAGCATGTCACATCCATGACACGATAATACCTCTAATAACTGCCAAGTCTTCTAGCATGCAATTTTTCTAACAGTAGTTATTCCTAACGCATGTCCTACACGTACCGATGATCAGTCAATACGTGCGTCCGTGATCTATATGAGACTCACAACTCGTGTAAAAATATGTGTTACAGTCAAATAAAACCTAATGATGCTACATGATAATGGGGTAGTCTCATGAACAAGGTCAATGCAATACATAAATAAAAACATATCGCGACGACACCGTCGCGTGCATTTTATATAACAGTTAAAATATATGAACTAAAGACAGAAAATAAAGATGCATGCAACATATGGAATATAAATAACAGTACAATGGCAAGGTATACTTGCCTGGCAAGAAAGCTGTGATGTACCAATAACCTGCTCTAAAAGTCGTGCAGAGTAAATCCAACATCCTATGTACATATAATATAATACAAATAAATTATTAGTCATTACACTAGTACACACACAACAATATTTATACTGGACTCGGGGTACACTAGGGGTGGCACTAGTCATCTAACACGGTCAATTACGCGTTGAAATACGCGGGTGTCAGATCTTTAAGTACTGTACACAATAAGTCAGTCAACTAACATGGTCTCGCCAGTACGTCGGTGTACACAAGGCATACACCAACATTGTTCTTAGGGTTAACAGGGTCATGGGTAAATACGGGACAGTCCACGGTGTCCTAGGGTCGTACAGTCCAAATATATATAGTCATAAGCATATAATTAATTATATAATACAGTCATCTATATATATATATATATATATATATATATCACTTAATTTCTAATATGTGTATGTTTACGCGTACAAGTTATTGGGTTCACTGACTCAGGGTTTGATATCAGCTAACAGTGGTAACGATATACTACTGTCCAACTGGAACACACACAACACACATAAAAATGGAAGACAGACATGTTCATACCTCGAAGTACGTGCATGGGTACGACGGCGGGGTTGACGACGATGATGACGAGGGTGACGAATATTATGGTGAGGACGATAATGCTGATAGTGATAATGGATGGTGAGGTGACGATGAGGTGATGATGATGATAAGGGTGATGGAATGATAATGATGAATTGAGGCGAAGATGATGATGATGAGGACGATGGTGAGATGATGATGCTAATGATTGCGATGATGATGATAGAGTGTGTTGATGATGATACGAGGATGATAATGACGATGATGACGATGGTGACTAGGATGATGATAGAATGATGATCATGATGGGGTTTACATGATGGTGAAGACGAGGATGATGTTGTGGGTGATGGTGAAGGTGATTAGTCATGGACTGCCGGGGTCCGGCCAAAGTAATCGAACAGGGAGGAGGAGGGTGAGACATTAATGGTGGTGGTCAGGGATCACCGGAATCCGGCGAGGGGAGAGATGATCGAGGGAAGGAGGGCTGGATGTGGCCGGAGTGATGGGTCGAGAGGGAGAAGCAGGAGGAGGAGTTCAGGAAGCAGGGAATGGCGAGGCTGGTGGTGGTGTTGGGTGGCCGGCACTGACAGGGAAGAGGAGGAGGAGCTGGTGGTCAGGCTCGGCAGTGCAGGTCCGGCGAGGTCGACAAGGGACTGGTGGTATTGGTGATGGTGAGGGAAATCAACGACGGTTCTGGCGAGGAGGAGACGTCGGCTCCGGTGGAAGGTCGACGGTGGAGGAGTACAAGGGTGAAGGGGAGGTGCCAATGGTGATAGTGATTGCTGGTGATCGACGTCAGAATCCCGGCAGCTGCGCAGGCGATTGACGGGAGGAGGAGATGGTTCAGACGATGGCTTGTCGTGGAGGGGTCGACGAGGTCGGCGGGGGATGGTCATCGGTCGTGCGGAGGGCGGTGATAGGGGTCTGCTAGAGTCTGCCCGAGGTTCTCTACCGCGACGTCGCAGAGACGGATGAGGATGGGAAGGGCCAGTGAGTTCTGGGAGGTGCGTCGGGACGGAGATGGAGGGTTCTCCGGCGTCGAGTTCAGTCGGTTGGGAGCTCGGCCGGAGGGAGCGGAGAAGAAAGGGAGAGGATGCTGTCGAGATGGACATGGTGGCTGGCGGAGGCGTTGACGAGGGAAGAGACGTTATTCCGGTGAAGGACGATCGGTTCGGTGGTGTCGCAGAGGGGTCCGGAGACTGCTCCGGGGATCGGGCTACGAGCAGCTCCGGTGGGGAGGACTCGACGGGTGGAAGGAGAATCGTGGAAGAAGCAGTGGTCGTGGCAGGTGGTGCTCCACGGCACAGGGGGTGAACGGCTCCGGCGAGGGCTGACCAGGGGGTGGGTCGAGCACAGGGAAGGAGATGAAGGAGAGGCTGTGTATAGAGTTCAGAAAAAAAATAAAAAAGATTAAGGAAGAGGATATATATATGTGAGGTTGGTGTTTGACCTAAAATAGGTTTGACTGGTTAACCCCTATTGGGCTGGGCCTTAGTCTACAATCCTTGGAGTGGGTCTTGGTCTCACTTGGGGGTGTTTGGGAAGGTCAAAAATTGCATTAATTAAACGCAAGGATAGAATTTAGATGAGGGACGATGTGCGCGTTGTACATCCCGAAAATTACAGAAAAATCCACGTGAAGGGAAAATTGAGTTTCTTCATGAATTGTCCAATGGTGGGGACACCTCAATGCATTTTTGCATAAAAGCCCCCCAAAAATTAGAAATTTGCACAAGGACGAAAATTAGATTTAATTAATTAAATCGAACGCGCATGTTGTTCTAGAATTAATTAGGAGTACATAGGAATGAAATTGGATGGGACACAAGTGTAGGGACGTAGATGGCACAATGTAGAATATTAATAAAATTCGGATTGCACAAAACTGTCAAGATTGTGTCTCCAATTTCGATTGGGATGCACAAGGGTACAAAATTTGAATTTATTTCGAATTAAGAAATAACGTCCGCGACGTTTATTGTGCGGCTAAAATATAGCATCAGAGAGCAATATCATAAGTTTCACAAGGGGCCGAATAGTAGGTGGACATATCTGGGATAAGGTTATGAAATTTGTAGATAGGCAATGGCTTGTAAGGTGCTCCAATTATCGAAGCAACTGTAATGTGCGCTACGCGATATAAATTATTTCATAATTAAATCAAATGACGTATTCTAAATCTTGTTGGTTTAAACTAGCCCTAATTTCACTATCTTAGCGAATTAGGCCTAATTTTGGGTGAGGGGATTTACAATCTACCCAACTTAAAATAACTTTGTCCTCGAAATTAAACTAGGGTAGGGTTTCTCTCTCTAACCTAACTTGATTACAGTCTAAAGAATTCTCCTTAAGTTAACATTGCAGTTTTTACCCAACTTAGAATTTACCCATCTATCATCTAAGGCTATACATCTAAGAAGGCTATGTCCCAAATTATTTAATCATGTTATTGAATCCTCAAAGTCTTTAACACCAAACATATCATTTATGATATTCCCTTAATTACAAAAGAATAATCCTCAAGTATGTGATCGGCCTATGGGGTATATCTAGTACTCTCCGTGTATCAAACTTATACCAAGCACGAGGTTTCATCCTTCCGAAATAAGGGGAGACGGAGATCAATAATAAAGAGTTCAAGGGTGAGGTAATAGAATAGAAGTATCGGGATCAAGGAGTTTAAAGAATTCAAATGGGAATTGTCAAAGCAGTTGTGGATTGAAATCCTATTTTGGTAATTCTTCGTTCGCATGCTCGTATTAGTACAGTTATGTAACCGATACGATATGTCAGACATGTCTAGGACAAGTATATTATTCTACTAATCACTACATATCCCAATCCACGTAAAGTAGTATTACGAGGGGCGAATCAAGTGCACTAAGGTTAGCTAGACCTTAACATACTAATTCTGAAATGTATTAGTGTGTTAACCCACTAACACATATATCATGATCAAGCTCGATAGAAGAGTAAGCTTGCAAAACTAGGCTATAATAGCAGCGTAAGTCAAGGTAGTACAACAAATATAAGTACGCTAGATGATGATGAAAGAAGGTACAAATTAATGCAAGTTCACAAAAACAAAACAAAATAAGCAACAATAAATAAAAGACTCTACAATCTTTACAGTTATCATACGACCTTCTTCTCTAAGTCGTTAGTCGACCACATAGGGGTATGGACCTCTAAATTCTATTGTCTGAATAAACACTGTTGTCTTATGCTAGCATACAATTAATGTCATTCAGTTACACTTCAATAATGGGTCAAAAGACTATGTGATACTAGGGTGTGAGGTATACTACCTAACTTATAACAATTGAACTACTATTGTAATTGTCTTAAGGATACCGTAGAAGCTCCTGTTAAGGTCTACTAGAAAGGGTCTTAGTACCTATTAGGGTATCCTCCTATATTACATAGGTCATGGTCGTCTTACGCCTTAGTCATAGTGCTTATAGAACAAGTGTCAATAGCAAGAATAGAAAGGTTACTAGTCTCAAGGGAAGGGAATATAACTCGTATCGAGGTGAGGGTACAAATTACGCGATTTAATACTAAGGGATAATCATCGAGTTGCAGTCTGTAAGAACAAGTCAAACTTATCAAACTCTAACTACCAAGCACAAAATATTCAAATTCAATACTACACTATAATCCTAGCAAACTATGTGTCCTTAACAAAGAATAAAATTACCTGGCCTACTATCAGAATTGTCAGGTGGCATGAGTTAAAAGATTAAAAAGAGAAAACATGGTTAGTCGTCGCACAAGTAGCGAGCGCTAGGGTTTCAGAGGAACAATATATAAAATTTAAAATAAGGGGCTCTAGATAGCATCATGGTTTTCTAAAGGGGAGTGGGGTGCTAGTTGCTAGGTTCGAGGCATGATTAGGAAAATATTCTAGGCATTGCTCCTGGCTTTCTAAGGTACTGTCTGCTTATCTCACGACAAGAATCTAAATTTATGGTTCTCCAATACTTATCTAACTGCGCGGGTTAGGTTCAGTCCTAATATTCACTTTTGGTTTTCATTTGGTTCCTCCTTACTAGGGTCAAACATTATGGTAAACTTTTAACTAACTCTAGTAGTATCTATACTACTTTTAAGTCTTCATAATACATCAAGGGGTAATGGTAAACCAATCTATAGATAAGGAATTTTAGGGTTCACTAGATATTCTAAACTAAGTGGTGTGTCTATATTCTCGTTGTATTCTTAATAGGAAGGTTACCCTACTTATCATCTAACAATAAGAGCTTCTATATTTTAGGAGGGGATATACTCAAGGAACTATTAGGGGAGTACAGGAATCAAGCAGGATACGATTATTCAAATAGAACAGGTTAGAAGAAAGATGAGTCCTAGTCAATTGTGGATGAGATCCTATACTCTAGTCCTAGGTGCAGGCTTGTTCGGTACAGTAACGTAACCGAGACAATATACTCTCGACCTGTATGGGCCACCACTAAAACATGTCACGCCCCAGTCCCAAAATACATAGGACTAGGACACGTAAGCATGCCAGCCGCATGGATATGGCAACTCCAATATATGAAAACCAAATCCACACGTACATTGTATTATGAATATCAAATCCACAAGTGGTATCACATATATCATAAGTCACAGGGTATAATCTAAATCTCATCCACAAAAAATCAAATATAAATAGATAACCAGTATCTATGAACTATATCTCAATGAGAAGTATCTAAGGATGATAGTTGGGTGAAAACAAATCCACTACCAACTCGAATATAAGAGCAAATACAATATGAATACAACACAATAAACACAATATAAGAATACCAGCAATCCATCACGGGCTCGAAGAGAAGGCATCCTCGAAACATAAGTAACCATCCGAATCTGCGCTCCTGCGAATACTCAAGAACAGATACATCTGGCAGGGGATCAGGTCCTCAGAGGGACATAACAAGATACTTAAACACATGCGAATAAAGTACTGAAATAAATATCCAATGGTCGCCTAACCGTCTAAGTGAATGTAGTTAAGAACAACTTTCCCAACGCGTGGGCTATCTGGCTAAAATGGGATTGGCATGGTTCCCTTGGAGATCCAGGGGCCTACAAAGGCACGTCGTCTTTTGAACGGCGGAGGCCCGCCAGATAATAATATAATATATAGTGGTCATCATGACCGCGCATCTTCGGCGGAGCATACGGGTTACACAAGGAAAGTGCAACGGAGCCCACACACCTTACTTGTTGTTCTCCCCACCCCATGCTCTAAGCATGTCACATCTATGACACGATAATACCTCTAATAACTGCCATGTCTTCTAGCATACAAATTTTCTAACAGTAGTTATTTCTAACGCACGTCCCACACGTACCGATGATCAGTCAATAAGTGCGTCCGTGATCTATATGAGACTCATAACTCGTATAAAAATATGTGTCACAGTCAAATGAAACCTAATGATGCTACATGATAATGGGGTAGTCTCATGAACAAGGTCAATGCAATACATAAATAAAAATATATCGCGACGACACCGTCGCGTGCATTTTATATAACAGTTAAATATATGAACTGAAGACAGAAAATAAAGATGCATGCAACATATGGAATATAAATAACAGTACAATGGCAAGGTATACTTGTCTGGCAAGAAAGCTGTGATGTACCAATAACCTACTCCAAAAGTCGTGCAGAATAAATCCAACATCCTATGTACATATAATATAATGCAAATAAATCATTAGTCATTACACTAGTACACACACAATAATATTTATACTGGACTCGGGGTACACTAGGGGTGGCACTAGTCATCTAATACGGTCAATTACGCGTTAAAATATGTGGGTGTAGGGTCTTTAAGTACTGTACACAATAAGTCAGTCAACTAACACGGTCTCGCCAGTACGTCGGTGTACACAAGGCATACACCAACATTGTTCTTAGGGTTAACAGGGTCATGGGTAAATACGGGATAGTCCACGGTGTCCTAGGGTCGTACAGTCCAAATATATATAGTCATAAGCATATAATTAATTATATAATACAGTCATCTATATATATATATATATATATATATATATATATATATATATATATATATATATATCACTTAATTTCTAATACGCGTATGTGTACGCGTACAAGTTATTGGGTTCACCGACTCAGGGTTTGATATCAGCTAACAGTGGTAACGAAATACTACTGTCCTACTGGAACACACACAACACACATAAAAAGGGAAGACAGACAGGTTCATACCTCGTAGTACGTGCACGGGTACGACGGTGGGGTTGACGACGATGATGACGAGGGTGACGACTATGATGGTGAGGACGACAATGCTGATGGTGATAATGGATGGTGAGGTGACGATGAGGTGATGATGATGATAAGGGTGATGGAATGATGATGATGAATTGAGGCAAGGATGATGATGACGAGGACGATGGTGAGATGATGATGCTAATGATTGCGATGATAATGATGGAGAGTGTTAATGATGATACGAGGATGATAATGACGATGATGACGATGGTGACTAGGATGATGATAGAATGATGATCATGATGGGGTTTACATGATGGTGAAGACGAGGATGATGTTGTGGGTGATGGTGAAGGTGATTAGTCATGGACTGCCGGGGTCCGGCCAAGGGAATCGAACAGAGAGGAGGAGGGTGAGACATTAATGGTGGTGGTCAGGGATCACCGAAATCCGACGAGGGGAGAGATGATCGAGGGAAGGAGGGCTGGATGTGGCCGGAGTGATGGGTCGAGAGGGAGAAGCAGGAGGAGGAGTTCAGGAAGCAGGGAATGGCGAGGCTGGTGGTGGTATTGGGTGGCCGGCACTGACAGGGAAGAGGAGGAGGAGCTGGTGGTCAGGCTCGACAGTGCAGGTCCGGCGAGGTCGACAAGGGGCTGGTGGTGTTGGTGATGGTGAGGGAAATCAACGGCGGTTCTGACGAGGAGGAGACGTCGGCTCCGGCGG
Organism: Iris macrosiphon; assembly: GCA_036927795.1. Lineage (NCBI taxonomy): Eukaryota > Viridiplantae > Streptophyta > Magnoliopsida > Asparagales > Iridaceae > Iris > Iris macrosiphon. The sequence goes on from JAYESA010001429.1 coordinate 38,304, forward strand.
AAGGTCGACGGTGGAGGAGTACAGGGGTGAAGGGGATGTGCCAATGGTGATTGTTATTGCTGGTGATCGATGTCAGAATCCCAGCAGCAGCGCAGGCGATCGACGGGAGGAGGAGATGGTTCAGACAATGGCTCGTCGTGGAGGGGTCGACGAGGTCAGCGGGGGATGGCCATCGGTCGTACGGAGGGCGGTGATAGGGGTTTGCTGGAGTCTGCCCGAGGTTCTCTACCGTGACGTCACAGAGACGGATGAGGATGGGAAGGGACAGTGAGTTCTGGAAGGCGCGTCAGGACAGAGATGGAGAGTTCTCCGGCGTCGAGTTCAGTCGGTTGGGAGCTCGGCCGGAGGGAGCGGAGAAGAAAGGGAGAGGATGCTGTTGAGATGGCCATGGTGGCCGGCGGAGGCGTCGACGAGGGAAGAGATGATGTTTCGGTGAAGGATAATCGGTTCGGTAGTGTCGCAGAGGGGTCCGACAACTGCTCCGGGGATCGGGCTGCGAGCAGCTCCGGTGGGGAGGACTCGACGGGGGTAAGGAGAATCGTGGAAGAAGCAGTAGTCGTGGCAGGTGGTGCTCCACGGCGCAGGGGGTGAACGGCTCCGACGAGGGCTGACCCGAGGGTGGGTCGAGCACAGGGAAGGAGATGAAGGAGAGGCTGTGTATAGAGTTTGGAAAAGAAATAAAAAAGATTAAGGAAGAGGATATATATATATATATGTGAGGTTGGTGTTTGACCTAAAATAGGTTTGACTGATCAACCCCTCTTGGGCTGGGCCTTGGTCTACAATCCTTGGAGTGGGTCTTGGTCTCACTTGGGGGTGTTTGGGAAGGCCAGAAATTGCATTAATTAAACGCAAGGATAGAATTTAGATGGGGGACGATGTGCGCGTTGTACATCCAGAAAATTACAAAAAAATCTACATAAAGGGAAAATTGAGTTTCTTTATGAATTATCCAATGGTGGGGACACCTCAATACATTTTTGCATAAAAGCCCCCCCAAAATTAAAAAATTACACAAGGACGAAAATTAGATTTAATTAATTAAATTGATCGCGCACGCTGTTCTAGAATTAATTAGGAGTACATAGGAATAAAATTGGATGGGACATAAGTGTAGGGACGTAGATGGCACAATGTAGAATATTAATAAAATTTAGATTGCACAAAACAGTCAAGATTGTGTCTCCAATTTCTATTGGGACGCACAAGGGTACAAAATTGGAATTTATTTCGAATTAAGAAATAACGTCCACGACGTTTATTGTGCGGCTAAAATATAGCATCAAAGAGCAATATCATAAGTTTCATAAGGGGCAGAATAGTAGGTGGACATGTCTGGGATGAGGTTATGAAATTTGTAGATAGACAATGGCTTGTGAGGTGCTCCAATTATCGAAGCAACTGTAATGTGCGCTACGCGATATAAATTATTTCATAATTAAATCAAATGACGTATTCTAAATCTTGTTGGTTCAAACTAGCCCTAATTTCACTATCTAAGCAAATTAGGCCTAATTTTGGGTGAGGGGGTTTACAATCTACCCAACTTAAAATAATTTCATCCTCGAAATTAAACTAGGGTAGGGTTTCTCTCTCTAACCTTACTTGATTACAGTCTAAAGAATTCTCCTTAAGTTAACATTGCAGTTTCTACCCAACTTAGAATTTACCCATCTATCATCTAAGGCTATACATCTAAGAAGGCTATGTCCCAAATTATTTAATCATGTTATTGAATCCTCAAAGTCTTTAACACCAAACATATCATTTATGATATTCCCTTAATTACAAAGAATAATCCTCAAGTATGTGATCGGCCTATGGGGTATATCTAGTACTCTCCGTGTATCAAACTTATACCAAGCACGAGGTTTCGTCCTTCCGAAATAAGGGGAGATGGAGATCAATAATAAAGAGTTCAAGGGTGAGGTAATAGAATAGAAGTATCGGGATCAAGGCGTTTAAAGAATTCAAATGGGAATTGTCAAAGCAGTTGTGGATTAAAATCTATTTTGGTAATTCTTCGTTCACATGCTCGTATTAGTACAGTTATGTAACCGATACGATATGTCAGACATGTCTAGGGCAAGTATATTCGTCTACTAATCACTACATATCCCAATCCACGTAAAGTAGTATTACGAGGGGCGAATCAAGCGCACTAAGGTTAGCTAGACCTTAATATACTGATTCTGAAATGTATTAGTGTGTTAACCCACTAACACATATATCATGATCAAGCTCGATAGAAGAGTAAGCTTGCAAAACTAGGCTATAATAGCAGGATAAGTCAAGGTAGTACAACAAATATAAGTCCGCTAGATGATGATGAAAGAAGGTACAAATTAATACAAGTTCACAAAAACAAAACAAAATAAGCAATAATAAATAAAAGACTCTATAATCTTTACAGTTATCATACGACCTTCTTCTCTAAGTCGTTAGTCGACCACATAGGGGTATGGACCTCTAAATTTTATTGTCTGAATAAACACTGTTGTCTTAAGCTAGCATACAATTAATGTCATTCAGTTATACTTCAATAATGGGTCAAAAGACTATGTGATACTAGGGTGTGAGGTATACTACCTAACTTATAACAATTGAACTACTATTATAATTATCTTAAGGATACCGTAGAAGCTCCTGTTAAGGTCTACTAGAAAGGGTCTTAGTACCTATTAGGGTATCCTCCTATATTACATAGGTCATGGTCGTCTTACGCCTTAGTCATAGTGCTTATAGAACAAGTGTCAATAGCAAGAATAGAAATGTTACTAGTCTCAAGGGAAGGGAATATAACTCGTATCGAGGTGAGGGTACAAATTACACGATTTAACACTAAGGGATAATCATCGAGTTGTAGTCTGCAAGAACAAGTCAAACTTATCAAACTCTAACTACCAAGCACAAAATATTCAAATTCAATACTACACTATAATCCTAGCAAACTATGTGTCCTTAACAAAGAATAAAATTACCTGGCCTACTATCAGAATTGTCAGGTGGCACGAGTTAAAAGGTGAAGAAGAGAAAACATGGTTAGTTGTCGCACAAGTAGCGAGCGCTAGGGTTTCAGAGGAACAATATATGAAATTTAAAATAAGGGGCTCTAGATAGCATCATGGTTTTCTAAAGGGGAGTGGGGTGATAGTTGCTAGGTTCGAGGCATGATTAGGAAAATATTTTAGGCATTGCTCCTGGCTTTCTAAGGTACTGTCTGCTTATCTCACGACAAGAATATAAATTTATGGTTCTCCAATACTTATCTAACTGTGCGGGTTAGGTTCAGTCCTAATATTTACTTTTGGTTTTCATTTGGTTCCTCCATACTAGGGTCAAACATTATGGTAAACTTCTAACTAACTCTAGTAGTATCTATACTACTCTTAAGTCTTCATAATACATCAAGGGGTAATGGTAAACCAATCTATAGATAAGGAATTCTAGGGTTCACTAGATATTCTAAACTTAGTGGTGTGTCTATATTCTCGTTGTATTCTTAATAGGAAGGTTACCCTACTTATCATCTAAAAACAGGAGCTTCTATATTCTAGGAGGGGCTATACTCAAGGAACTATTAGGGGAGTACAGGAATCAAGCAGGAAGCAATTATTCAAATAGAACAGGTTTGAAGAAAGATGAGTCCTAGTCAATTGTGGATGAGATCCTATACTCTAGTCCTAGGTGCAGTCTTGTTCGGTACAGTAACGTAACCGAGACAATATACTCTTGACCTGCATGGGCCACCACTAAAATATGTCACGCCCCAGTCCCAAAATACATACGACTAGGACACGTAAGCATGCCAGCCGCATGGATATGGCAACTTCAATATATAGAAAACCAAATCCACACGTACGTTGTATTATGAATATCAAATCCACAAGTGGTATCACATATGTCACAAGTCACAGGGTATAATCTAAATCTCATCCATAGAAAATCAAATATAAATAGATAACCAGTATCTATGAACTATATCTCAATGAGAAGTATCTAAGGATGATAGTAGGGTGGAAACAAATCCACTACCAACTCGAATATAAGAGCAAATACAATATGAATACAACACAATAAACACAATATAAGAATACCAGCTATCCATTACGGGCTCGAAGAGAAGACATCTTCGAAACATAATAACCATCCGAATCTGCGCTCCTGCTAATACTCAAGAACAGATACACCTGGCTGAGGACCAGGTCCTCAGAGGGACATAACAAGATACTTAAACACATGCCAATAAAGTACTAAAATAAATATCCAATGGTCGCCTAACCGTCTAAGTGAATGCAGTTAAGAACAGCTTTCCCAACGCGTGGGCTATCTGGCTAAAATAGGATTGGCATGTTATCTTGGAGATCCAGGGGCCTACAAAGGCATGTCATCTTTTGAACGGTGGAGGCCCGCTTGATAATAATATATATATAGTGGTCATCATGACCGGGCATCTTCGACGGAGCGTACGGGTTACACAAGGAAAGTACAACGAAGCCCACACGCCTTACTTGTCTGTTCTCCCCACCCCATGCTCTAAGCATGTCACATCCATGATACGATAATACCTCTAATAACTGCCAAGTCTTCTAGCATGCAAATTTTCTAATAGCAGTTATTCCAAACGCACATCCCACAAAGTACTGATGATCAGTCAATACGTGCGTCTGTGATCTATATGAGACTACAACTCATGTAAAATATGTGTCAAAGTCAAATGAAACCTAATGATGCTACATGATAATGGGGTAGTCTCATGAACAAGGTCAATGCAATACATAAATAAAAATATATCGCGACGACACCGTCGCGTGCATTTTATATAACAGTTAAAAATATATGAACTAAAGACAGAAAATAAAGATGCACATAACATATGGAATATAAATAACAGTACAATAGCAAGGTATACTTGCCTGGCAAGAAAGCTGCGATGTACCAATAGCCTGCTTCAAAGTTGCGTAGAATAAATCCAACATCCTATGTATATATAATATAATGCAAATAAATCATTAGTCATTACACCTAGTACACATACAACAATATTTATACTGGACTCGGGGTACACTAGGGGTGGCACTAGTCATCTAACACGGTCAATTATGCGTTGAAATACGCGGTGTCGGGTCTTTAAGTACTGTACACAATAAGTCAGTCAACTAACACGGTCTTGCCAGTACAATCGGTGTACACAAGGCAGACACCAACATTGTTCTTAGGGTTAACAGGGTCATGGGTAAATACGGGATAGTCCACGGTGTCCTAGGGTCGTACAGTCCAAATATATATAGTCATAAGCATATAATTATATTTATATAATATAGAATCTATATATATATATATATATATATATATATATATATATATATATACTATATATATATAATATATATATAATATATATAGTATATAATATATATATCACTTAATTTCTAATAGGCGTATGGTGTACGCGTACAAGTTATTGGGTTCACCGACTCAGGGTTTGATATCAGCTAACAGTGGTAACGAAATACTACTGTCCTACTGGAACACACACAACACACATAAAAGGGGAAGATAGACAGGTTCATACCTTAAAGTACGTGTACGGGTACGACGGTGGGGTTGACGACGATGATGACGAGGGTGACGACTATGATGGTGAGGACGATAATACTGATGGTGATAAATGGATGTGAGGTGACGATGAGGTGATGATGATGATAAGGGTGATGGAATGATGATGATGAATTGAGGCGAAGGATGATGATGACGAGGACGATGGTGAGATGATGATGCTAATGATTGCGATAATGATGATGGAGAGTGTTGACGATGATACGAGGATGATAATAACAATTGATAACGATGGTGACTAGGATGATGATAGAATGATGATCATGATGGGGTTTACATGATGGTGAAGACGAGGATGATGTTGTGGGTGATGGTGAAGGTGATTAGTCATGGACTGCAAGGGTCCGGCCAAGGGAATCAAACAGGGAGGAGGAGGGTGAGAAATTAATGGTGGTGGTCAGGTGATCACCAAAATCTGGCGAGGGAGAGATGATCGAGGGAAGGAGGGCTGGATGTGGCCGGAATGATGGGTCGAGAGGGAGAAGCAGGAGGAGGAGTTCAGGAAGCAGGGAATGGCGAGGCTGGTGGTGGTGTTGGGTGGCCGGCACTGACAGGGAAGAGGAGGAGGAGCTGGTGGTCAGGCTCGGCAGTGTAGGTCCGGCGAGGTCGACAAGGGGCTGGTGGTGTTTGTGTGATGGTGAGGGAATATCAACGGCGGTTCTGGCGGGGAGGAGACGTCGGCTCCGGCGAAAGGTCGAAGTTGGAGGAGTACAGGGGTGAAGGGAAGGTGCCAATGGTGATGGTGATTGCTGGTGATCGACGTCAGAATCCCGGCAGCAGCACAGGCGATCGACAGGAGGAGGAGATAGTTTAGACGATGGCTTGTCGTGGAGGGGTCGACGAGGTCGGCGGGGGATGGTCATCGGTCGTGCGAAGGGCGGTGATAGGGGTCTGCTGGAGTCTGCCTGAGGTTCTCTACCGTGACGTCGCAGAGACAGATGAGGATGGGAAGGTCCAGTGAGTTCTGGGAGGTGCGTCGGGACGGAGATGGAGAGTTCTCCGGCGTCGAGTTCAGTCGGTTGGATAGTTTTCGAGTGCAGTTGTAATTATGTTTGTGTGTGTGCTAGTGTAACGACTGATGCTATATTATATTATATTTTTTATATATTGGACCATTGGATCGTCCTGCGAGACTTTAGTAGCAGAATATTGGTATTGCCCGCTCAGGGACCACATGTGAGTACATTCTCTGATAAATTTTGTTATTTGATAATTTCTATAATTAAAGTATTTAGAAATATTATATCTGATTCTTGATACTGTGCTACACGAAATAGTATATAGATTGGATCTGCAGTCATGAGATGTTACATTGGTTTATTGTATTGACATTGTACACGATAATGATATTAGATATTGTACGTGATAAATTGGACATTGATCATGTATCGTAACGTGTCATGGTTGGATCAACTATACTAGTTGGGGCAGAAAAATTGTTAATAAAAATGTGATCATATCCCTATTGTACAAGTATAGGAATCATGTAACTGTTAATCATATACCTCACGTATGATTAGCCAGGCCATATAGCTCTCATACATGTTCCCAAGCCGATCACATATCGAAGCTACTATTTCAAGCACTTAGAATAGTTACAGTTCTCCATTTTAGTTCTTATACTACATCACCCCGTATATGATATTGTAGCTCTTTCTCTTTATTTCATATATGCCCTGACTGTACCATATTGCCTATATTGCATATTCTCTTTATTTTGTCATTGCATTTATTTATTATCTTCTCTCAGTATATAAAATCATCTATTTATTGTTTTATAGTCCTTATCAATTAACTAGAACTATTATTGGGTTGTACTTCGCTCCATCCTGACTAAAAATATTTTTTCCAGACTGTGACTTAGAGGACTAGTGTCCGACATATTATGGACCACAGGAAGAGTAGCTACAGCCTTGGACCTTGTAGCCAGGTTGATTCTGGGAGGTCTAGCTGGGATCACTAGTTATTCGTTAGTTTCTTTTAGCAGTTTATGCTACCGAATTTATTTTCGGCATACTTTGAGACTGGATGTTATTTTTTGAGTTAGACTATTTTTTTTTAGATTTGTTTGAATCTTTTTTTTTTTTTGATATCTTATCGTGCTTTAGTTCTGTGATTGAGTATTTTATATTATATTGTGGTATTTGCCATGCCTCGATCCCAAAATACATAGGACTAGGATACGTAAGCATGCCAGCCGCATGGATATGGCAACTCCAATATATGGAAACCAAATCCACACGTACGCTGTATTATGAATATCAAATCCACAAGTGGTATCACATGTGTCACAAGTCACAGGATTTAATCTAAATCTCATCCACAGAAAATCAAATATAAATAGATAACCAGTATCTATGAACTATATCTCAATGAGAAGTATCTAAGGATGATAGTTGGGTGGAAACAATTCACTACCAACTCGAATATAAGAGCAAATACAATATGAATACAACACAATAAACACCAATATAAGAATACCAGCTATCCATCACGGGCTCGAAGAGAAGACATCCTCGAAACATAAGT
>JAYESA010001431.1:0-46415 GCA_036927795.1 Iris macrosiphon
ATCACCTTCCTACACACGTTTTCACCATTCTGCATTTGTTGTATTCCATATTTTGGGTTAGAATCACCGATCTAAACATGCTTTCATCATTCTATGCTTATTCTATACCATACTTCGCTATGAGCATTTGTTTATCTTATTTCGATTAGAATCATGATTTAGTACTCGATTTCCACAAATGCTATGGGCCACGTTTTAGGTACCGAATATTTCGGTTAGAATGGCACAGCATGGCTAATACATGTTTTCGTCAGTCTATGCACTTTCAACACCGAATATTTTGGTGTAGAATCACTCGTCTATACTCGTTTTCACGATTCTATCCCTGTTTTATACCATATTTCGGTTAGAATCATTCGTCTATACTCATTTTTACCATTCTACGATCATATTATATCATGTTCCGGTCCGAGTCCCTTATTTACGACATGTTTTCACCATTTTACGAGCTTTTGGTACCTTATTTTCATCATAATCATGTTTGTATACTCGTTTCACAATCTAGGCCACGTATATATCATGTTTTGATTAGAATCACTCGTCCACACTCATTTTCACCATTCTATGCCTATTCTACACTATAGTTTCGGTTGGAATCATACATCTTTGCTCGTTCTCTCCATTCTACCCCTGTTTCATACACCATATTTTGGTTAGAATCTCCTATCCATGCTCGTTTTCGTGATTCTACGTTCATTCTGTTCCATATTTCGGTTAGAATCACCTCTGTTTTTACCAATCTAGACGCATTGTATACCATAATTTTGGTTAGAATCACCCATCTATACTCGTTTTTATCAATCTATGCCTATTCTACACCATATTTTAGCTAAAATCACCCATCAATATTTGTTTTAAGCCTTTTACGCTCATTCTATTACATATTTTGGTTAGAATCACCATCTACGCTCGTTCTTACCATTCTACGTCTGTTTTATTCCATATTTTGGTTAGAATTACCGATCTAACCATGTTTTCATCCTTCTACACTCATTCTATACCATATTTCGGTAAGAACCGCTCATTTATATATATTTTTACTATTCTACGAGCATTGGATACCGTATTTCGATTAGAATCATATTTTAGTTCCGGTTTCCACAAATCTATGCCACTTTTACCCCTTGTTTTAGTTAGAATCACCCATCTATACTTGGTTTCAATAATCTACGCATATTCTATACCATATTTCGATTACAATGACCCATTTATACTCGGTTTCTTGGTTGTACCCTTGTTTTATACCATATTCCGATTAGAATCACCAAATTTCGATTAGAATCAACAAGATCTAAACTCGTTTTCATCAATCTACGATTATATTGTACCATCTTTCGGTTCGAACCTCTCATTTATAAATCGTTTTCAGCATTATTTACGAGCAGTAGTTATCTTATTTCGTTAGAGTCACATTTATATACTCGTTTCACCAATCTAGACCACTTACATACCATATTTCGGTTAGAACCACACATCTATACACATTTTCACCATTCTACGCTCATTCTACACCATAATTTTGGTTAGAATCATATGTCAAAGCTCGTTTTCACTATTCTAACCGAATTGTATGTCATATTTCGGTTAGAATCGATAATCCATACTCGTTTTTGTGATTCTACGTTCATTCTATTCTATATTTTGGTTAATTACCTATTTATACGTGTTTTCACCAATCTAACCTCATTTTATACCATAGTTTCGGCTAGAATAATCTATATGTACTCGCGTTCATCAATCTATGCCTATTCTACACCATATTTCGGTTAGAATCATCTATCGATACTTGTTTTAGCCATTCTATGCTCATTCTACATAATATTTCAGTTAGAATCACCTTCCTACACACGTTTTCACCATTCTGCATTTGTTGTATTCCATATTTTGGGTTAGAATCACCGATCTAAACATGCTTTCATCATTCTATGCTTATTCTATACCATACTTCGGTTATGACCACTCATTTATACTCATTTTTACCATTCTATGAGCATTTGTTACCTAATTTCGATTATAATCATATTTTAGTACTCGTTTCCACAAATCTATGCCACTTTTATACCATATTTCGGTTAGAATCACACATCTATACATGTTTTCGTCAGTCTATGCACATTCAACACTATATTTTGGTTAGAATCACTCGTCTATACTCGTTTTCATGATTTTACCCCTGTTTTATACATATTTCGGTTAGAATCATTCGTCTATACTAATTTTTTCCATTCTACGATCATATTATATCATGTTCCGGTCCGAGTCCCTTATTTACAACATGTTTTCACCATTTTACGAGCTTTTGGTACTTTATTTTTGTCATAATCATGTTTGTATACTCGTTTCACCAATCTAGGCTACGTATATACCATGTTTTGATTAGAATCACTCGTCCACACTCGTTTTCACCATTCTACGCCTATTCTACACTATAGTTTCGGTTGGAATCACACAATCTTTGCTCGTTCTCTCCATTCTACCCCTGTTTCATACACCATATTTTAGTTAGAATCTCCTATCCATGCTTGTTTTCGTGATTCTACGTTCATTCTGTTCCATATTTCGGTTAGAATCACCTCTTGTTTTCACCAATCTAGACGCATTGTATACTATAATTTTGGTTAGAATCACCCTTCTATACTCGTTTTCATCGATCTATGCCTATTCTGTACCATATTTTAGCTAAAATCACCCATCAATATTCGTTTTAAGCCTTTTATGCTCATTCTATTACATATTTTGGTTAGAATCACCATCTACGCTCGTTCTTACCATTCTACGTCTGTTTTATTCCATATTTTGGTTAGAATCACCGATCTAACCATGTTTCATCCTTCTACGCTCATTCTATACCATATTTTGGTAAGAACCGCTCATTTATATGCATTTTTACTATTCTACGAGCATTGGATACCTTATTTCGATTAGAATCACATTTCAGTTCCGGTTTCCACAAATCTATGCTACTTTTACCCCTTGTTTCGGTTAGAATCATCTATCTATACTCGGTTTCAATAATCTACACATATTCTACACCATATTTCGGTTACAATGACCCATCTATACTCGTTTTCTTGGTCGTACCCTTATTTTATACCATATTCCGATTATAATCAACAAATTTCGATTAGAATCAACAAGATCTAAACTCGTTTTCATCAATCTACGATTATATTGTACCTTCTTTCGGTTCGAACCTCTTATTTATAAATCGTTTTCAGCATTATTTACGAGCAGTAGTTACCTTATTTCGTTAGAGTCACATTTATATACTCGTTTCACCAATCTAGACCACTTACATACCATATTTCGGTTAGAACCACACATCTATACACGTTTTCACCATTCTACGCTCATTCTACACTATAATTTTGGTTAGAATCACACGTCAAAGCTTGTTTTCACTATTCTAACCGAATTGTATGCCATATTTCGGTTAGAATCGATAATCCATACTCGTTTTTGTGATTCTACGTTCATTCTATTCTATATTTCGGTTAATTACCTATTTATACGTGTTTTCACCAAACTAACCTCATTTTATACCATAGTTTCGGCTAGAATAATCTATATGTACTCGCGTTCATCAATCTATGCCTATTCTACACCATATTTCGGTTAGAATCATCTATCGATACTTGTTTTAGCCATTCTATGCTCATTCTACATAATATTTCAGTTAGAATCACCTTCCTACACACGTTTTCACCATTCTGCATTTGTTGTATTCCATATTTTGGGTTAGAATCACCGATCTAAACATGCTTTCATCATTCTATGCTTATTCTATACCATACTTCGGTTATGACCACTCATTTATACTCATTTTTACCATTCTATGAGCATTTGTTACCTAATTTCGATTATAATCATATTTTAGTACTCGTTTCCACAAATCTATGCCACTTTTATACCATATTTCGGTTAGAATCACACATCTATACATGTTTTCGTCAGTCTATGCACATTCAACACTATATTTTGGTTAGAATCACTCGTCTATACTCGTTTTCATGATTTTACCCCTGTTTTATACATATTTCGGTTAGAATCATTCGTCTATACTAATTTTTTCCATTCTACGATCATATTATATCATGTTCCGGTCCGAGTCCCTTATTTACAACATGTTTTCACCATTTTACGAGCTTTTGGTACTTTATTTTTGTCATAATCATGTTTGTATACTCGTTTCACCAATCTAGGCTACGTATATACCATGTTTTGATTAGAATCACTCGTCCACACTCGTTTTCACCATTCTACGCCTATTCTACACTATAGTTTCGGTTGGAATCACACATCTTTGCTCGTTCTCTCCATTCTACCCCTGTTTCATACACCATATTTTAGTTAGAATCTCCTATCCATGCTTGTTTTCGTGATTCTACGTTCATTCTGTTCCATATTTCGGTTAGAATCACCTCTTGTTTTCACCAATCTAGACGCATTGTATACTATAATTTTGGTTAGAATCACCCTTCTATACTCGTTTTCATCGATCTATGCCTATTCTGTACCATATTTTAGCTAAAATCACCCATCAATATTCGTTTTAAGCCTTTTACGCTCATTCTATTACATATTTCGGTTAGAATCACCATCTACGCTCGTTCTTACCATTCTACGTCTGTTTTATTCCATATTTTGGTTAGAATCACCGATCTAACCATGTTTCATCCTTCTACGCTCATTCTATACCATATTTTGGTAAGAACCGCTCATTTATATGCATTTTTACTATTCTACGAGCATTGGATACCTTATTTCGATTAGAATCACATTTCAGTTCCGGTTTCCACAAATCTATGTTACTTTTACCCCTTGTTTCGGTTAGAATCATCTATCTATACTCGGTTTCAATAATCTACACATATTCTACACCATATTTCGGTTACAATGACCCATCTATACTCGTTTTCTTGGTCGTACCCTTATTTTATACCATATTCCGATTATAATCAACAAATTTCGATTAGAATCAACAAGATCTAAACTCGTTTTCATCAATCTACGATTATATTGTACCATCTTTCGGTTCGAACCTCTTATTTATAAATCGTTTTCAGCATTATTTACGAGCAGTAGTTACCTTATTTCGTTAGAGTCACATTTATATACTCGTTTCACCAATCTAGACCACTTACATACCATATTTCGGTTAGAACCACACATCTATACACGTTTTCACCATTCTACGCTCATTCTACACCATAATTTTGGTTAGAATCACACGTCAAAGCTCGTTTTCACTATTCTAACCGAATTGTATGCCATATTTCGGTTAGAATCGATAATCCATACTCGTTTTTGTGATTCTACGTTCATTCTATTCTATATTTCGGTTAGTTACCTATTTATACGTGTTTTCACCAAACTAACCTCATTTTATACCATAGTTTCGGCTAGAATAATCTATATATACTCGCGTTCATCAATCTATGCCTATTCTACACCATATTTCGGTTAGAATCATCTATCGATACTTGTTTTAGCCATTCTATGCTCATTCTACATAATATTTCAGTTAGAATCACCTTCCTACACACGTTTTCACCATTCTGCATTTGTTGTATTCCATATTTTGGGTTAGAATCACCGATCTAAACATGCTTTCATCATTCTATGCTTATTCTATACCATACTTCGGTTATGACCACTCATTTATACTCATTTTTACCATTCTATGAGCATTTGTTACCTTATTTCGATTATAATCATATTTTAGTACTCGTTTCCACAAATCTATGCCACTTTTATACCATATTTCGGTTAGAATCACACATCTATACATGTTTTCGTCAGTCTATGCACATTCAACACTATATTTTGGTTAGAATCACTCGTCTATACTCGTTTTCATGATTTTACCCCTGTTTTATACCATATTTCGGTTAGAATCATTCGTCTATACTAATTTTTTCCATTCTACGATCATATTATATCATGTTCCGGTCCGAGTCCCTTATTTACATGTTTTCACCATTTTACGAGCTTTTGGTACTTTATTTTTGTCATAATCATGTTTGTATACTCGTTTCACCAATCTAGGCTACGTATATACCATGTTTTGATTAGAATCACTCGTCCACACTCGTTTTCACCATTCTACGCCTATTCTACACTATAGTTTCGATTGGAATCACACATCTTTGCTCGTTCTCTCCATTCTACCCCTGTTTCATACACCATATTTTAGTTAGAATCTCCTATCCATGCTTGTTTTCGTGATTCTACGTTCATTCTGTTCCATATTTCGGTTAGAATCACCTTTTGTTTTTACCAATCTAGACGCATTGTATACTATAATTTTGGTTAGAATCACCCTTCTATACTCGTTTTCATCGATCTATGCCTATTCTGTACCATATTTTAGCTAAAATCACCCATCAATATTCGTTTTAAGCCTTTTACGCTCATTCTATTACATATTTCGGTTAGAATCACCATCTACGCTCGTTCTTACCATTCTACGTCTGTTTTATTCCATATTTTGGTTAGAATCACCGATCTAACCATGTTTCATCCTTCTACGCTCATTCTATACCATATTTTGGTAAGAACCGCTCATTTATATGCATTTTTACTATTCTACGAGCATTGGATACCTTATTTCGATTAGAATCACATTTCAGTTCCGGTTTCCACAAATCTATGCTACTTTTACCCCTTGTTTCGGTTAGAATCATCTATCTATACTCGGTTTCAATAATCTACACATATTCTACACCATATTTCGGTTACAATGACCCATCTATACTCGTTTTCTTGGTCGTACCCTTATTTTATACCATATTCCGATTATAATCAACAAATTTCGATTAGAATCAACAAGATCTAAACTCGTTTTCATCAATCTACGATTATATTGTACCATCTTTCGGTTCGAACCTCTCATTTATAAATCGTTTTCAGCATTATTTACGAGCAGTAGTTACCTTATTTCGTTAGAGTCACATTTATATACTCGTTTCACCAATCTAGACCACTTACATACCATATTTCGGTTAGAACCACACATCTATACACGTTTTCACCATTCTACGCTCATTCTACACCATAATTTTGGTTAGAATCACACGTCAAAGCTCGTTTTTACTATTCTAACCGAATTGTATGCCATATTTCGGTTAGAATCGATAATCCATACTCGTTTTTGTGATTCTATGTTCATTCTATTCTATATTTCGGTTAATTACCTATTTATACGTGTTTTCACCAATCTAACCTCATTTTATACCATAGTTTCGGCTAGAATAATCTATATGTACTCGCGTTCATCAATCTATGCCTATTCTACACCATATTTCGGTTAGAATCATCTATCGATACTTGTTTTAGCCATTCTATGCTCATTCTACATAATATTTCAGTTAGAATCACCTTCCTATACACGTTTTCACCATTCTGCATTTGTTGTATTCCATATTTTGGGTTAGAATCACCGATCTAAACATGCTTTTATCATTCTATGCTTATTCTATACCATACTTTGGTTATGACCACTCATTTATACTCATTTTTACCATTCTATGAGCATTTGTTACCTTATTTTGATTATAATCATATTTTAGTACTCGTTTCCACAAATCTATGCCACTTTTATACCATATTTTGGTTAGAATCACACATCTATACATGTTTTCGTCAGTCTATGCACATTCAACACCATATTTTGGTTAGAATCACTCGTCTATACTCGTTTTCACAATTCTACCCATGTTTTATAACATATTTCGGTTAGAATTATTCGTCTATACTCATTTTTACCATTCTACGATCATATTATATCATATTCTGGTCCGAGTCCCTTATTTACGATATATTTTCACCATTTACGAGCTTTTGGTACTTTATTTTCGTCATAATCATGTTTGAATACTCGTTTCACCAATCTAGGCCACATATATACCATGTTTTGATTAGAATCACTCGTCCATACTCGTTTTTACTATTCTATGCCTATTCTACACTATAGTTTCGGTTGCAATCACACATCTTTGCTCGTTCTTTCCATTCTACCCCTGTTTCATACACCATATTTTGGTTAGAATCTCCTATCCATGCTCGTTTCCGTGATTCTACTTTCATTCTGTTACATATTTCGGTTAGAATTACCTCTTGTTTTCACCAATTTAGACGCATTGTATACCATAATTTTGGTTAGAATCACCCATCTATACTCGTTTTCATCGATCTATGCCTATTCTGCACCATATTTTAGCTAAAATCACCCATTAATATTCGTTTTAACCCTTTTACGCTCATTCTATTACATATTTCGGTTAGAATCACCATCTACACTCGTTCTTACCATTCTACGTCTGTTTTATTCCATATTTTGGTTAGAATCACCGATCTAACCATGTTTCATCTTTCTACGCTCATTCTATACAATATTTCGGTAAGAACCGCTCATTTATATACGTTTTTACTATTCTACGAGCATTGGATACCTTATTTCGATTAGAATCACATTTCAGTACCGGTTTCCACAAATCTATGCTACTTTTACCCCTTATTTCGGTTAGAATCACCTATCTATACTCGGTTTCAATAATCTACGCATATTCTACACCATATTTCGGTTACAATGACCCATCTATACTCGTTTTCTTGGTTGTACCCTTATTTTATACCATATTCCGAGAATCAACAAATTTCGATTAGAATCAACAAGATCTAAACTCGTTTTCATCAATCTACGATTATATTGTACCATCTTTTGGTTCGAACCTCTCATTTATAAATCGTTTTCAGCATTATTTACGAGCAGTAGTTACCTTATTTCGTTAGAGTCACATTTATATACTCGTTTCACCAATCTAGACCACTTACATACCTTATTTCGGTTAGAACCACATATCTATACACGTTTTTACCATTCTACGCTCATTCTACACCATAATTTTGGTACGTCAAAGATCATTTTCACTATTCTAACCGAATTGTATGTCATATTTTGGTTAGAATCGATAATCCATACTCGTTTTCGTGATTCTACGTTCATTCTATTCTATATTTCAGTTAATTACCTATTTATATGTGTTTTCACCAATCTAACCTCATTTTATACCATAGTTTCGACTAGAATAATCTATATGTACTCGCGTTCATCAATCTATGCCTATTCTACACCATATTTCGGTTAGAATCATCTATAGATACTTGTTTTAGCCATTCTATGCTCATTCTACATAATATTTCAGTTAGAATCAGCTTCCTACACACGTTTTCACCATTCTGCATTTATTGTATTCCATATTTTGGGTTAGAATCACCGGTCTAAACATCATTTCATCATTCTATGCTTATTCTATACCGTATTTCGGTTAAGACCACTAATTTATACTCGTTTTTTACCATTTTACAAGCATTTGATACCTTATTTCGATTATAATCATATTTTAGTACTCGTTTCCACAAATCTATGCCACTTTTATACCATATTTTGGTTAGAATCACCCATCTATATATCTTTTCGTCAGTCTATGCATATTCAACACCATATTTTGGTTAGAATCACTCGTCTATACTCATTTTCATGATTCTACCCCTATTTTATACCATATTTCGGTTAGAATCGTTCGTCTATACTCATTTTTAATATTCTACGATCATATTATATCATGTTCCGGTCCGAGTCCCTTATTTGTGACATGTTTTCACCATTTTATGAGCTTTTGGAACTTTATTTTCGTTATAATCATGTTTGTATACTCGTTTCACCAATCTAGGCCACGTATATACCATGTTTCGATTAGAATCACTCGTCCACACTCGTTTTCACCATTCTATGCCTATTCTATACTATAGTTTCGGTTGGAATTGTCACTACCACATTCCAGTTTAGGGCATTAGTGTATTTTCCCCTGTTTTTAAAGTTATGTAAATATTTTAGTATGATGAGTTTTATTTAAATAATTAGGTTTAGGTTAACCCTAAATTCTAATAGATTCAACCCTAGTGATCAAACCCTAGTTGGCATCCTAGGTTTTGGTGAAACCCTAAAATTTTTATGATAGTTTAGATTTGAAACCCTAGAGGTGACAAAACCCTAGTTAATTAATCTCTTCATGACTTACATGGAGGATTAGCTAAACCCTCACATTTGAAAACCTAACCCTAGCCTATATATTGAAGAGGAGCCTCCCTCAACCTTTTCTTCATGAAGAAAACCTAACCCTAGCCTCCATTAGAGAAAAAAAAAACCATTTCTCTCCCATAGAATTTCATATTTCAAACCCTAGAAGTCCATTTCCACCTCCATCAAAGGGAATCAGGGAGCTTGGACCAAGAAGACTTGGAGAAAGAGGACCTCCATTGGGAAACCATCTCCCAATAGGTAAAAACCCGAATTTAATCCATTTTAATTCTGTTTTTCTTTGTTGTTGGCCATTAGAAGCCCACCAAATTGGTTTAGATTTCGATTTTGGGGTTTCTACATAGAGACCTAGGAGATCTAGGGTTTGGTGACCTACGTTTGATTTTCCCCAATTTTGTGAACCCTAACCCTAGGGGTTTGCTAGTAGACATGATTACCTCTCCTACATGTAGTCTAGATATCGATTTAGGGTTAATTTGGGTATTTCTGAAATTTTCGATGTAGAAATCAGGATTTGGGGTTTCACTGTGCAGAGTCGGGTTCTTCAGTTCCTATGTGTAGCAGCAGTGAGAACAGGGGGTTGAGTCGGGTCTGTGCAGTATTGACACTGTGGGCTCGTGTAAGTTGTGGCATTTGGTTTTGTGTCAGTTGTTAGGGTTTGGTCGAGTATCAGTATTTGGGTTCATAGTGTATCAATTATCTCAGTATTTTAGGGTGAACTGAGAAGTAGGTCTGTGTGTATGGTAGTGAATGGATGGAGGATTTTGATGTGCATCTGTAAATTTAGTTTAGGCATCAGAGCTTCCCAGTGTATGTACTGTGAGCAGTCGAGTTCAGTGTTATGTATCATTGAATTTGTGAACTGAGTACTTGGGTTCATGAGTGATGGGTTTGTGAGTTGAGTTTCTCAGTGAAAATTTGAGTTTAATCTAGGAAGTATCAGGATTTATGTGCAGTGGTAACTGCATAGAGAGAGAGTATCGGGTTCACTAAGAGTTTTCTAGCGTGTCAGTTCACTTATGTGTTGGGTGGTATTGTGTAGTTGTTTAGGTTCTGTGTGTATCTGTAATGTGTAGGTCTGAGTACCAGCAAACTGTGCATGCCTGTGTGGGTGTATCAGTTAGTTGGGGGCATGGCTGTGCTGTGTTACTATGTGTTTGTGAGAAATTCTCATCTCAGTAATTTCTGTGAGTAGGTATATGTATCAGTTAGTCAGTGAACCTGCCTGTGTGTTAGTTGCTGTGTGTGTGTGCAGTGTATTGGGGTGGTGTAGTGAGTGAATTCCGAGAGTGAGTTCCCAGTTAAGTATGAGAGTAGGATAGTATATGGGGGTTTTCAGTGTGTTGAACTGTGGGAATTCTGTGTGTAATCCTGAGAAAGTTTCAGTGAGGTGGTTAGTACTCAGTGTGTACAGTGTGTAGATGATACCTGTGTGCAGTGAGTATGAATGAAATTCCCAGTATCAAGTATATCAGTTAGGTGTAGTTAACTGTGTATTTCCTAGTGTGTGAGTACTTGTGTGTATTGGTTATTACCTGTGTGTGTTCTTGTGTGTGAGGGTTGGTTAATAACTTAGTAGAGTGTTAGTGTCAGTAGGCTTAGAATGTATCAGTGTGTATCAGTGACAAGTGATATCAGTGATTGTATTCTATTCACTTAAGTGTGTGTGAGTGTTTTCACTGTGTGATGAGATTGACATCTGTTAGTGTGGTGTGTGTGCTTAGAGAGTGGGGGAAATCTAAACTGAATAGTGCAGCAAGCAGTTGCTTGTGCAATATGTTCAGTTGGAGATTGATATTGGGGGAGCCTGTTAGCAGTATGTGAGGGAGTCTACAAGTAACTGCAACTAGATGCATCCATACTGGGGGTTCGAGGCATGAGTATTAGTTGGAAGAAGGGAAGTATGGGTGGCATCCTAGTCTGGAGTGAGGATATTAAATCAAAAGTGGATGTCAAGGTATCATTGAATGCAAGGGGCTAGAGTATCAGTTAGGTATAAGGTACTTATAGCTAAGGTAAGATAAGTACTGTAAGCTAAGTAATAGGTAATGACCCATATGTTAAAGTAAGAAGAGAATAGTATAAGTCATAGTGTATATGAATACATAGAGTATCCTATTATCTAGTATATAGATATAATAGTATTATTAGCTTGTTTGGCTAGTTTTGACTAGTGTTAGCTAGTTAGTGACCAATATAGACTAACTAACTAGTATTTGACCTAGAATTACCTAGAATGACCTAGTTTGACTTAAATTGACCAAGATTTACTCAGTTTGACTAAGTTTAGCTAGAATGACCTAGAAATGGTCTAGAACCTCATATTTGATGCATTTTAGCTTATTATCACATTATTATACCCTTATTGACATGTCATTCATATCTAGGTGTGTGTGATACCAGCTCGGACACCGAGTTACCCCTTTTCTCCGGAGCAGAGGCGAGTACATTATCTGATTAGTTTCTAATTTATGATATCTTCTATGTTCACTGTATCTAGTGTAAATATCCATGTTCTTGACACGTTGGTTACACGGATTGGTATATACGGATCTCGTCATGAGATGTTATTCCTTATTCATGGTGTAGCTTGTACAAGACTTGTTTCCTTGATATCTTGTGCATGTACAGACACTGAGACCCGGGGAGATTTGCTACCTCCCTAGGGAATCCCGTGCTATAGCGTACCATGATTGGATCTACTATACCAGTCGGGGGTTTGGGGAGTATTTTAGTGTAAATATGTGATCATACCCAACTTTCCATGCATCATAGCTCACCCCACATCTCACGTCGGGTGCGGCCTGACCATCTCCATGCTTCATAGCTGTTACGTGTGATTAGCCTGACCTCTACATGCATCATAGCTAACCAACGGTTAGCCTGACCTTCGTGAATCATAGCTAATCACATGTAACCAGCCTGATCAAGTTCCCAAGCCGATCACATGTTAAAGCTAGTACTCACACACTTAGTCATAGGATTCTTGCTCGTTGACATATTGTTTCTTTTCCTGCATTTACTTGCAGTATTTCCAGTATTTCTTTTATTGTACATTTCTCGTACCTATACATACATCTGGTATATTTCCATCTAGAACTGCTACATAGTTTATATCATTAATATAGAACTGCTATTTAGAGATGTACTTTGCTCCTTCCTGACTGGAAAATATTTTTCCAGACTGTGACCTTAGTAGACTGGTTTCTGACACACTTGGAGATTGGAAGTTAATGATTGCAGGTATGATTATTTTATCATTAGTCTTGTGTTGTATTCTTTTGTTTCTTCAAATTCTTATCGTGCTGTAGTTGTGATTGAGTATGTTGTTAATTTTTTTATAGTGTTATCCGAGTCTCCTTATGGAGTTGGATACTAGCGTGAGATTTTATAGATAGTACTTGACCTAGACAGCGTTCTACCGCCGATGCTGCGGCGTAGGCTGGACGTACCCACGCTCTCGTACCCCTATATCGGGTGCGGGTCGTGACACGTTTTTAGTGGTGTCCCATGCAGGTCAGACTTCGCTAGTTGTGCAATGTCGTAGTAGTGCGACGTCATAGTTGTACTACTACGTACCTGCTATAGAATATAGGACATAGGATACTAGGATAAGAGAGGATACTCAATCACAAATTATTTGAGAGATTCCTGGAATGACCCTTGAGAATATCATTATAAATTTTCCAATTTAAATCCTTCCCCCTGTTTCCGTCTGCTCTCGCTTGTTGTTATTGAACTTGATCCTTATTGAACAGTTATTAAATTAAAATCTTGCTATCATTGTCGAGTTTGATTCTTGTTGACCAGTTGTTAAAATTAAATTCTTGGTATCGTTGTTGAGTTGATTTCATATCGAGATGAATTTTACGGGCTAAAATTTACGGTATCATCTGATGACATATGTTGATGAGGACAGTGAGAAAGGTAAAATGTCTACTTTGGTTATAGACCCTAGAGTTTATCGCAGCCATATTAGCTGTGGTAACGAGAACGTAGGAACCTGACTTGGATGTACATACTATAGTTATGAAACTTAGAGTCTCTCGCAGCCATACCGGTTGGCGTGGCGAGGATTCTAGATGACATGATTATAGAGTTGCATACCTTAGTTACGGAACCTGTCGTTTATCGCATCTATGCTTACTGGCGTGGCGAGGATTCTGTGTGTCATGATTTCTGACAGACGTGTATGATTATCAGGTTGTATCTTAAATTGGTTCTTAAAGTATCATCTCAAGACTTACCTATTTATGTTATTCCAGGACTTTGTTCCATCGCTTCTTTTCTTTACTAGCAGTAAAGATACCTTCCGTCCTTGATCCAGTTCCTCTTTGAGCTTATTTTCTTTGAGGATTCCTTGTTAGTATGATAATTAGTGACTTGTAATTTTGGTTGTGTCTTGTATTAGTTGACTGAGTGTGACTTGTGAGTTTGTAAGTATTTCCTAGTTGGACATGTGAGCAGTAGGATTTAATCTAGAGTTAGCCC
Source organism: Iris macrosiphon (assembly GCA_036927795.1). Taxonomy (NCBI): domain Eukaryota; kingdom Viridiplantae; phylum Streptophyta; class Magnoliopsida; order Asparagales; family Iridaceae; genus Iris; species Iris macrosiphon. Next base: position 14,594 of record JAYESA010001431.1, read on the forward strand.
TTATCATAGTACCTTGTAACAATGGTTCTAGGAGAAGTGTCATTAGAGACTGAGAGTTAAGGAGAGTATAGAGTATCAGTGATAGTTCTCAGAGTTAGTATCAGAGCCAATTACCCGTCCTGGATAATCATGGTTATGTAATTGAGTGATCTATGTAAACGATTAAGTATCCAGGAATTGTGTTAAAGATTTATGGAGTATGATGTTCAATTTGATGATTGATATCGGAAATGTTAAAGGTAAAGAAATGTATATGCATATAGGGTTTAATGAGATGTCATAAGTAGAGAAATATCAGGATTAGTAATGAAAGTTGTGAAGTGTATCACAAATTAGTTTAACAGGCTGTAAAAGGACTAAGAGATATGTTTATACATCAATCGAGATATAGAACCATATGCCTGCCCTTGAGATTGAAGTAAAGCATGGGCATTATAGAAAGTGCATGTAATCATGAGTTATAATGAGCTTGATGAGATGACCCATTAATGAAGCTAGTGATATAATACTAAGAGTGCTAATGATTCTATATCGAGGATTAGTCGAGAATAATGTTAATAACAGTAAGCACTCAGTGTGATGATAATTAGATGATATACCAGTTGACATAAATTGAAATCATGAAAGAAAACACAGTTGATGATAACTTTGATCATTGGAGGTAATAGTACAAGTGATTCAGGCAGTACAATTTTAGTACACAATTATAGACACTAGATGCATTGAGTGCACCTTGAGTATCAGAGACCGTGAGCACTGATATGTACAGTGTGGAGTTATAAATTAAAAGGTGGAAATAAGATTTTATTTTTAGAATAATAGAGGAGTTGAGATTATGTCATTAAATTTTTGAGGATTTCAAACATGGATTCAAGGCTACAAAGATTTTAGAAGTGATTAAATTTTGTTTCGATGTTGAGTATCTGACTTTGAGGAGGTATATACATTTATTTTAAGTTGATCGAGAAGTTAAACTTTGACGATTATTTTGGGGATTAATTTTATGGTAGATGAGAAATATGAATATGTATATTAATAGATGATATACATGTGTCAGGATCTGTTGATTTGAGCATGATGGAGATGGCACCGCAGACTGACTTGGGTGTCCATCTAGAGTGTATTGGAGAGAGCAGTACTTAGTATGGTGTTACACTTGGTGTGCACTGGAGTGATGAGAACAAATGGTATGGACAATTGTAGAAGGAACGAGAACTGACAGAGAGTGTGGTACTAAAGAGATAGAGGTATCAAACTTAGATGCATTATTGGACCATGGTTATATTAGAGAATCTTGGTATCAGATTTAAGTATTAATAAGCAGATGTATGCAATGGGGATGTAATCATGGATGTTGTGGACTAAAGGTTAGTTGATAGGGATATCAGTGTACAGGAATAGGAATTTGTTAGTAAATATGCTAGAGTTAAGTGTTTGTTAGAGATAAGGGATACCGCAAGTAATATGTTAACAGGTTCTTTCTTTTCTTTCCTACTGTTCTTATTCGTCTTTTGATTGATTGATTCCCTAGTAACGTGGTTTATATTCGTGATTTTCTTGTTAGAACATAGCTAATAGTGCACCTTAACAGAGACTGAAATACCATGACCAAGATACATGACCTATTTTTTCTTAAATTGCATGGTTGTAGGTAGAGTTTTCTTAAACCATGATCATTAGGATTTTGACCATAGCAAAGATCTATGACAAGGTTATGACCGACAAAAGGGACAAGATGATTAAATTGTGGATGAGCATTAATTTAAATAAAGAATTTAGGGGTTGTTATAACAGAGTTGATGGATCATTGATTTTGCGAAAATTAAGGTATGATTGAAATTCGAGGATAAACATTAACTTAAATTGAGGGTTAAGAAATTCACAGGGCAAAATTGAGGATTTATTAATTTTAGGAAGGTCTTGATATGATTGATTATTAAAATTTGAGAAAATTTGGGAAATTATCATTTTATCTATTTTGATTGCAAAATAGAAATTTGAAATTCTATATTATGAACGTTGCATTGAAGATTCTGAAAGTGTCGCATCGTTGAGTATTTGAGGAAAAAAAAATCGGGAAATAAAATCGTTAATGGAATGGTGTCGAATTCAATTCTCGGGAGGAGAATTTATATTTGAATAAGCATCAATTGAATTTGGGTTAGAGGAGTAAGATGAATGATGGATTAGTGTTTAAAATTTAAATTTGGGATACAGATTTTTAAATGTTATAAATATACATTGATTGGAATTCAATTGGAGGATTGGATATTAAAATCCTTGAGTATTTAGATACGAACTTAAATTTTGGAGAAGATTATGATAAAAATTTGAATTTAATTTTAAAACTTGAAGATTTTCCGGAATATGATGATATAAAATTTTGAAAGGTTGTGAAATAACGATATGGAATTACTTCATGATTATTTGGTTGAAATTTAAATTTTGATAGAAATAATATAATAAGTAAATACAATTATTGAGGATCTTAAATTTCGAGGACGAAATGCGCGAGCAATACCCGTATCTCTTCTAGACTTGAGGTATAATTCCTTTTCTGATTTCGTTCTTGTTCTAGTCCAATCCAATTTCGAGGACAAAATTTTTTTAGGTGGGTAGACTTGTCACTACCACATTCCAGTTTAGGGCATTAGTGTATTTTCCCCTGTTTTTAAAGTTATGTAAATATTTTAGTATGATGAGTTTTATTTAAATAATTAGGTTTAGGTTAACCCTAAATTCTAATAGATTCAACCTTAGTGATCAAACCCTAGTTGGCATCCTAGGTTTTGGTGAAACCCTAAAATTTTTATGATAGTTTAGATTTGAAACCCTAGAGGTGACAAAACCCTAGTTAATTAATCTCTTCATGACTTACATGGAGGATTAGCTAAACCCTCATATTTGAAAACCTAACCCTAGCCTATATATTGAAGAGGAGCCTCCCTCAACCTTTTCTTCATGAAGAAAACCTAACCCTAGCCTCCATTAGAGAAAAAAAAACTATTTCCCTCCCATAGAATTTCATATTTCAAACCCTAGAAGTCCATTTCCACCTCCATCAAAGGGAATCAGGGAGCTTGGACCAAGAAGACTTGGAGAAAGAGGACCTCCATTGGGAAACCATCTCCCAATAGGTAAAAACCCAAATTTAATCCATTTTAATTCTGTTTTTCTTTGTTGTTGGCCATTAGAAGCCCACCAAATTGGTTTAGATTTCGATTTTGGGATTTCTACATAGAGACCTAGGAGATCTAGGGTTTGGTGACCTACGTTTGATTTTCCCCAATTTCGTGAACCCTAACCCTAGGGGTTTGCTAGTAGACATGATTACCTCTCCTACATGTAGTCTAGATATCGATTTAGGGTTGATTTGGGTATTTCTGAAATTTTCGATGTAGAAATCAGGATTTGGGGTTTCACTGTGCAGAGTCGGGTTCTTCAGTTCCTATGTGTAGCAGCAGTGAGAACAGGGGGTTGAGTCGGGTCTGTGCAGTATTGACACTGTGGGCTCGTGTAAGTTGTGGCATTTGGTTTTGTGTCAGTTGTTAGGGTTTGGTCGAGTATCAGTATTTGGGTTCATAGTGTATCAATTATCTCAGTATTTTAGGGTGAACTGAGAAGTAGGTCTGTGTGTATGGTAGTGAATGGATGGAGGATTTTGATGTGCATCTGTAAATTTAGTTTAGGCATCAGAGCTTCCCAGTGTATGTACTGTGAGCAGTCGAGTTCAGTGTTATGTATCATTGAATTTGTGAACTGAGTACTTGGGTTCATGAGTGATGGGTTTGTGAGTTGAGTTTCTCAGTGAAAATTTGAGTTTAATCTAGGAAGTATCAGGATTTCTGTGCAGTGATAACTGCATAGAGAGAGAGTATCGGGTTCACTAAGAGTTTTCTAGCGTGTCAGTTCACTTATGTGTTGGGTGGTATTGTGTAGTTGTTTAGGTTCTGTGTGTATCTGTAATGTGTAGGTCTGAGTACCAGCAAACTGTGCATGCCTGTGTGGGTGTATCAGTTAGTTGGGGGCATGGCTGTGCTGTGTCACTATGTGTTTGTGAGAAATTCTCATCTCAGTAATTTCTGTGAGTAGGTATATGTATCAGTTAGTCAGTGAACCTGCCTGTGTGTTAGTTGCTGTGTGTGTGTGCAGTGTATTGGGGTGGTGTAGTGAGTGAATTCCGAGAGTGAGTTCCCAGTTAAGTATGAGAGTAGGATAGTATATGGGGATTTTTAGTGTGTTAAACTGTGGGAATTCTGTGTGTAATCCTGAGAATGTTTCAGTGAGGTGGTTAGTACTCAGTGTGTACAGTGTGTAGATGATACCTGTGTGCAGTGAGTATGAATAAAATTCCCAGTATCAAGTGTATCAGTTAAGTGTAGTTAACTGTGTATTTCCTAGTGTGTGAGTACTTGTGTGTATTAGTTATTACCTGTGTGTGTTCTTGTGTGTGAGGGTTGGTTAATAACTTAGTAGAGTGTTAGTGTCAGTAGGCTTAGAATGTATCAGTGTGTATCAGTGACAAGTGATATCAGTGATTGTATTCTATTCACTTAAGTGTGTGTGAGTGTTTTCACTGTGTAATGAGATTGACATCTGTTAGTGTGGTGTGTATGCTTAGAAAGTGGGGGAAATCTAAACTGAATAGTGCAGCAAGCAGTTGCTTGTGCAATATGTTCAGTTGGAGATTGATATTGGGGGAGCCTGTTAGCAGTATGTGAGGGAGTCTACAAGTAACTGCAACTAGATGCATCCATACTGGGGGTTCGAGGCATGAGTATTAGTTGGAAGAAGGGAAGTATGGGTGGCATCCTAGTCTGGAGTGAGGATATTAAATCAAAAGTGGATGTCAAGGTATCATTGAATGCAAGGGGCTAGAGTATCAGTTAGGTATAAGGTACTTATAGCTAAGGTAAGATAAGTACTGTAAGCTAAGTAATAGGTAATGACCCATATGTTAAAGTAAGAAGAGAATAGTATAAGTCATAGTGTATATGAATACATAGAGTATCCTATTATCTAGTATATAGATATAATAGTATTATTAGCTTGTTTGGCTAGTTTTGACTAGTGTTAGCTAGTTAGTGACCAATATAGACTAACTAACTAGTATTTGACCTAGAATTACCTAGAATGACCTAGTTTGACTTAAATTGACCAAGATTTACTCAGTTTGACTAAGTTTAGCTAGAATGACCTAGAAATGGTCTAGAACCTCATATTTGATGCATTTTAGCTTATTATCACATTATTATACCATTATTGACATGTCATTCATATCTAGGTGTGTGTGATACCAGCTCGGACACCGAGTTACCCCTTTTCTCCGGAGCAGAGGCGAGTACATTATCTGATTAGTTTCTAATTTATGATATCTCCTATGTTCACTGTATCTAGTGTAAATATCCATGTTCTTGACACGTTGGTTACACGGATTGGTATACACGGATCTCGTCATGAGATGTTATTCCTTATTCATGGTGTAGCTTGTACAAGACTTGTTTCCTTGATATCTTGTGCATGTACAGACACTGAGACCCGGGGAGATTTGCTACCTCCCTAGGGAATCCCGTGCCATAGCGTACCATGATTGGATCTACTATACCAGTCGGGGGTTTGGGGAGTATTTTAGTGTAAATATGTGATCATACCCAACTTTCCATGCATCATAGCTCACCCCACATCTCACGTTGGGTGCGGCCTGACCATCTCCATGCTTCATAGCTGTTACGTGTGATTAGCCTGACCTCTACATGCATCATAGCTAACCAACGGTTAGCCTGACCTTCGTGAATCATAGCTAATCACATGTAACCAGCCTGATCAAGTTCCCAAGCCGATCACATGTTAAAGCTAGTACTCACACACTTAGTCATAGGATTCTTGCTCGTTGACATATTGTTTCTTTTCCTGCATTTACTTGCAGTATTTCCAGTATTTCTTTTATTGTACATTTCTCGTACCTATACATACATCTGGTATATTTCCATCTAGAACTGCTACATAGTTTATATCATTAATATAGAACTGCTATTTAGAGATGTACTTTGCTCCTTCCTGACTGGAAAATATTTTTCCAGACTGTGACCTTAGTAGACTGGTTTCTGACACACTTGGAGATTGGAAGTTAATGATTGCAGGTATGATTATTTTGTCATTAGTCTTGTGTTGTATTCTTTTATTTCTTCAAATTCTTATCGTGCTGTAGTTGTGATTGAGTTTGTTGTTAATATTTTTATAGTGTTATCCGAGTCTCCTTATGGAGTTGGATACTAGCGTGAGATTTTATAGATAGTACTTGACCTAGACAGCGTTCTACCGCCGATGCTGCGGCGTAGGCTGGACGTACCCACGCTCTCGTACCCCTATATCGGGTGCGGGTCGTGACAGGAATCATACATCTTTGGTCGTTCTCTCCATTCTACCCTTGTTTCATACACCATATTTTGGTTAGAATCTCCCATCTATGCACGTTTCCATGATTCTACATTCATTCTGTTCCATATTTTGGTTAGAATCGCCTCTTTTTTTCACCATATTCTATACTATAATTTTGGTTAGAATCACCCATCTATACTCGTTTTTATCGATCTATGCCTATTCTACACCATATTTTAGCTACAATCACCCATCGATATTCGTATTAAGCCTTCTATGCTCATTCGATTACATATTTCGGTTAGAATCACCCATCTACGCTCGTTCTTACCATTATACGTCTGTTTTATTCTATATTTTGGTTAGAATCACCGATCTAACCATGTTTTCATCCTTCTACACTCATTCTATACATTATTTCGGTAAGAACCGCTCATTTATATGCATTTTTACTATTCTACGAGCATTGGATACATTATTTCGATTAGAATCATATTTCAGTTCCGGTTTCCACAAATCTATGCTATTTTTACCCCTTGTTTCGTTAGAATCACCTATCTATACTCGGTTTCAATAATCTACGCATATTCTACACCATATTTTGGTTACAATGACCCTTCTATACTCGTTTTCTTGGTTGTACCCTTTTTTTATTCCATATTTTGATTAGATCAACAAATTTCGATTAGAATCAACAAGATCTAAACTCGTTTTCATCAATCTACGATTAAATTGTACCATCTTTTGGTTCGAACCTCTCATTTATAAATCATTTTCAATATTTTTTACGAGCAGTAGTTGCCTTATTTTGTTAGAGTCACATTTATATACTCGTTTCACTAATCTAGACCACTTACATACCATATTTCGGTTAGAACCACACATCTATACACGTTTTCACCATTCTACGCTCATTCTACACCATAATTTTGGTTAGAATCACACGTCGAAGCTCGTTTTCACCATTCTACCAGAATTATATGCCATATTTCGGTTAGAATCGATAATCCATACGCGTTTTCATGATTCTACGTTCATTCTATTCTATATTACAGTTAATTACCTATTTATACGTGTTTTCACCAATCTAACCTCATTTTATACCATAGTTTCGGCTAGAATAATCCATATGTACTAGTGTTCTTCAATCTATGCCTATTCTACACCATATTTCGGTTAGAATTATCTATCGATACTTGTTTTAGATATTCTATGCTTATTCTACATAATATTTCAATTAGAATCACCTTCCTACACACGTTTTCACCATTCTACATTTGTTGTATTCCATATTTTGGGTTACAATCACCGGTCTAAACATGCTTTCATCATTCTATGCTTATTCTATACCTATTTCGGTTAGGACCACTCATTTATACTCGTTTTTATCATTCTACAAGCATTTGATACCTTATTTCAATTATAATCATATTTTACTACTCATTTCCACAAATCTATGCCACTTTTATACCATATTTCGGTTAGAATCACCCATCTATACATGTTTTCGTCAGTCTATGCACATTCAACACCATATTTTGGTTAGAATCACTCGTCTTTACTTGTTTTCACGATTCTATCCCTATTTTATACCATATTTCAGTTAGAATCATTCGTCTATACTCATTTTTAATATTCTACGATTATATTATATCATGTTCCGGTCTGAGTCCCTTATTTACGACACGTTTTCACCATTTTACGAGCTTTTGATACCTTTTTTTGTCATAATCATGTTTGTATACTCGTTTCACCAATCTAGGCCACGTATATACCATGTTTCAATTAGAATCACTCGTCCACACTCGTTTTCATTATTTAATACCTATTCTACACTATAGTTTCGATTAGAATCACACATCTTTGCTCGTTCTCTCCATTCTACCCCTGTTTCATACACCATATTTTGGTTAGAATCTCCCATCCATGCTCGTTTCTGTGATTCTACGTTCACTATGTTCCATATTTCGGTTAGAATCACCTCTTCTTTTCACCATATTCTATACCATAATTTCGGTTAGAATCACCCATCTATACTCGTTTTCATTGATCTATGCCTATTTTGTACCATATTTTAGCTAGAATCACCCATCGATATTCGTTTTAAGCCTTCTACGCACATTCTAATATATATTTCGGTTAGAATCATTCATCTACGCTCGTTCTTACTATTCTACGTCTGTTTTATTCTATATTTTGGTTAGAATTACCGATCTAACCATGTTTTCATCCTTCTACACTCATTCTATACCATATTTCGGTAAGAACCGCTCTTTTATATGCGTTTTTACTATTCTACGAGCATTGGATACCTTATTTTGATTAGAATCATATTTCAGTTCCGGTTTCCACAAATCTATGCTACTTTTACCCCTTGTTTCGGTTAGAATCATCTATCTATACTTGGTTTCAATAATCTACGCATATTCTATACCCTATTTCGGTTACAATGACCCATCTATACTCGTTTTCTTGGTTGTACCCTTGTTTTATACCATATTCCGATTAGAATCAAAAAATTCTGATTTGAATCAACAAGATCTAAACTCGTTTTCATCAATCTACGATTATATTGTACCATCTTTCGGTTCGAACCTATTATTTATAAATTATTTTCAGCATTTTTTATGAGCAGTAATTCTCTTATTTAGTTAGAGTCATATTTATATACTCTTTTCACCAATCTAGACCACTTACATACCATATTTCGGTTAGAACCACACATCTATACATGAGTATATAGATTATTGATTCTAATCAAAATATGGTATAAAACAGGGGTAGAATCATGAAAACGAGTTTAGATGAGTGATTCTAAATGTAATATGGTGTAGAATGTGTGTAGATTGGGGAAAACGAGTATAGATGGGTTATTCTAGCTGAAATATGATATAGAATGAGCGTAGAATGGTTAAACGAGTACAGATGGGTGGTTCTCACCAAAATATAGTGTAGAATAGGCACATACTGGTAAAAACGAGTATAGATGGATAATTCTAACCGAAATTATGGTATTGAAGGAGCTTAGATTGGTGAAAACAAGTATAAATAGGTGATTCTAACCGAAATATGGAATAGAATGAATGTAGAATGATGGAAACTATTATGGATGGGTGATTCCAAGCAGAATATGGTATAAAACAAGTTTAGAAATTCTATTGAATTAATCCAAGGTGCTAAGTATTATAGTAAATTTGATGATAAATCAGGGTTTTGGCAAATTAAGCTAGAAGATAGAAATTCTATTAAATTAACTGCATTCAGCTGTCCTCAAGGGCACTTCGAATGGCTGGTTATGCCTTTTGGTTTAAAAAATGTGCCACAAATCTTTCAGAAATGGATGAATTCTATTTTCGGTCATCTTCCTTTTGTGGTTGTTTATATTGATGATATTTTAGTCTTTTCTAACAATAAGGAAGAGCACAAAGAATATCTTTTGCATATCTGTAAATTATTACTCGATAATGGTATTATTCTTAGCCCTAAAAAAATTGAATTATTTAAAACAGAAATTGACTTTTTAGGAAAGACTATTAAAAATGGACAAATTATTTTGCAGCAACATATTTATGCTAAAATCAAAGATTTTCTCGATGATTTTAGAACTCTTAAAGAACTGCAGAGTTTTTTGGGATTACTCAATTATGGTCGTAAATTTATTCCTCATTTATCCACTAGAGTTAAGTTTCTTCAGAATAAGCTTGCTGCTGAACATGCTAAGTATAAAGTTACCACTGGTGAACAACCAAGAAGATGGAACACGGATAAAATACCTATCTCCCTTGATAAAAGAGAACTTGAGGAGATTACTAAAATAAAAGAACTTGTTAAAATAGAGAATATCTTATATTCCCCTTTAGATAGTGACCTACTAATTTTACAAACTGATGCTTCTGATAATTTTTGGGCTGGAGTACTTATTGCTAAACATGAAGAAATTGTGGCATATGCTTCTGGTAAATTTACAAAAACACAACTTAAATATGCTACTTATGACAAAGAATTATTAGCAGTGAAATTAGCCATTAAAAGTTTAAAATTTTGCGTTCTTCATAGACACTTTGCCATTGAAACTGATAATAAGTCAGTTGCACAGTTTTTAAAAAAGAAAACCATTAATAATCCCGAAGAAAATCTTAGAAGAATTAGAATTGCCATGTATCTTGAGATTTTTAATTATGATGTAAATTATATTCCAGGATACACTAACTTTCTGGCAGACATTCTTACCAGGTTGTAGATTATGGATGATTCACTCTACAAAAAATTTAAAGATCTTTTTGAAGAAATGAAGGAGCAAGAAAGTTTTGAAGAAGTAGCTTCAAAAAAGAAAAATAGAGGAGACACTTGCTCTTCATCCTCTATTACTACTACCTTTTCTGCGGTTGAACAAACCAAGAACCTTCAGGCGAACAACCAGCATAATTCTATTCAGGCGAACAGCCAAATGACGGGACAAGCAAACAACCAAATTTTGGGCCACCAATATAATAATCAATCCCAATCCGGCTGGAGACCAATTAGGCCCACTAGTCCGATTAGGCCCATTATTCCACGGCCATATATTCCCTATAACCAAGCTCTTATCAAGCCCTGGTAGAACATAGAAATAGAAAAAGTTGATAAGATGGTGTGGGATCGGTTCAATGGCTGTTATAAAGCTCTACAAGTAAATGATACTAAAGACGGTAGTTACTGGCTTACACAGATAGAAAGAACTTTGATAGCAGAAAAACAGAAAAAAAAAATCTTGAACAAAGGAATTCGGAAATTGAACAAATGATTTCTAAGATTCTCCTTACCTCATCAACATCTAGATCAATTACACTTGCTAATTGGGAAAATGAGCTGTTTTCAAGAACCAGTGCTACTCAGAAAGAACTTAGCAGTATTATTTCCCATCTTCGGCCAAATGATCTAGTTAATTTCAGAATAAGTGACATTCATGCTTTACTTAAATTACTAGATATAAAGACAGGAAAGTTAGAAGAATTTCATGCTGAGATGATGGTCCAAGAAATGATTTCAATATATCAACATCTACTTATTGATGACGAAAGACTTCTTCTATTTTTCTAAAGGCTAGAAGATACTGAGATTTATAGTCTTTTTGAAGGAGAGAATCCTATTCTGAACAAGAATAAAGCTCCCAAGATTCTTGCTTGTTTTGGCGATCTTCAAAAATACAAAAAATTATGTCCGAATAGGAGTGGTTCATGAAGTATATATTAATACTACTTGTCTGGCAGATTTTGCTGGTTGCCTTCCTGAAATATGTATTAAAGCTGCATCTGATCATTTAACCAGATTTTAGACCATATTCCAGTTCACTATTTGGAGCATATGGGAAGAAAGACATTATGTGAAGCTTTATCAATCGTATCAAATATGGGAAATAAATAGACTTACTGAAGAACCCAGTCATGAACACACTACTATTTCTAAAACAAATTTCTATGAAGAAAGAGAAAGATTTCTAGCAGCTAAGGAATTCTTCGCTGAAGCCCTTCGATATGCTGATGAAGATTATAAAATTATTATGTCAGGAAATATCCTTCTAGTTGACAAAATTGAAAAAATTGAAGATGCTCAGTATCTAAGCAGCTACAGCCATATTAAGAATTTCATTGATTAGATGTGCTTGGGCAAAATTGGAGAAACTGCTAAATTTAATTTCTGGCTAAAGGAGGATGACATAATAGACATGCATGTAGATGAAAATAGAGAAGCGGACTAAAATCCTGGTGGATCCTACTAATGATGAAAAAAAGAATCAATAAAGAAACAGTTCGTAGAAGATATAAAGTAGGTCTAATAAAGACAAAGCAACCTAGAACAGACTGGGAAAAAGGATGTGCAAGGTGGCAGGCTGCTCTGTTGCAATGGCGTGAATGGCGTGACGGTTTCGCATTATCTCCACTAGCTACAATACCTAGACCTCCCCTACTTTCTCTACCTCATGATGAAGATTCTACACTACCTGTATCTCCCCTACTTTCTCCACCTCATGATGAAGATTCCCCAGTACGTAGACCTCTCCTACTTTCTATACCTCATGATGAAGATTCCCCACTACCCTCTCCAACGCATGATGAAGATTCCTCTCCATGATTAGACAGATAACAAATATGAACGTACCGGTTTACTCTGACCTGGGATCTCAGGTTGTGCTTACTATAAATAAAGACCCTACTATCTCTGGAAGAAGAGGAGTCAGTTTGTATTAGCTACTTGTGTGCCTTGTTTTTCTACTTTTCTCTATGCACCACTACTTGTAAATCGTCTACTTTAATCTATTTGCATCTAAGGTTTTTTTGCTTCTCGTTTCGCCAATTTGGTATCAGAGCCAAATTATTTTGTAGCAAATTCCTCCAGTAAACAGATATCACATAAAATTATTTTATGTAATAATATTTCATAATCCTTTTCTACGATACCTTTGTTTCCTGTATAATCAGCTTGGACTAGATCCATTATCTCCCCTAAAGCTTTTTGTCCATTTTCCATGTTTCTAATTTTTTCAATCTTTTCCTCGTTGAGTTCTAACCGACGAAGCCACGCCCTAGCACTTCCCTTCCAGAAACTAGTAGCATAATGAATAAAATGGGCCTTGGACATATTTGTTGGTAAATGATACATCATTCCTCCTATCTGTTGACCCTATTCACCTATGTAGTCAGATATTTGTTTATGTGGATTATTATCAAGATTAAAAATAAGATTATCAATGGTATTAGAATTTTTATTTTTATAGAGTTTAGACTCTGGACGATAAGCAGGATATCAAATGTTGTAAGGGAGGGGTTTGGTTGGTATCAAACTTTCCACTGGCGGACCAATAGCGCTTATGTCGGTTCTGGGTATTCCTTCTAAACTAACTATTTCACCACCACTGCTACCTACTCCACTGCTACCTACTCCTTCTTCATTGTTAAAAATATTAAAGTTACTAATTTCACTATTTGAGTCATCTGAGTAATCGTCAGAGTCTTCAGAGTACTTCCACCTAAGATAATCAATAGCCGAGGAGTGAGTATCGTAAAAAGCATAGACAACTTGTTGGTCAACTTCTCCCAATAATTCCTGAGCTTGAAGTTTAAGGAATGTACGATAATGTTGTTCCTTAATTTCATCTATGTTTATCTTATTTTCCTCTTTCGAATAGTACCTTAGCATATTAACCTTATTATTATAAGGCCAATAATTCATAGGAGTTTGACTACTAACGTGAGGGTGCTTTTCACTGTCTAACTTTTGTTTTATTTTTATAATATCAATCCTAACATTCTCAATAAGATCTATAATATAATTATAAATCCCTTGTTCTGGGTGTTCGTTGGTAGGCAAGTGAACTATATGCTAATAATTATCTTGAAGCTCAAAGTGACACTGATGTCTGTCTGCATAAATAAATTCTTTTCCCGTTAGGGAAGAAGAAGATTTCTTATTGTTCATAAGAAGAGGCTATTCTTGAATATGCACGCGCTTCTAAGCTGGAAATTCCTTAACAAAGGTTCTACGTTTGTTCTGTATCTTAGTCCAATTTGACCCTTCGTTCTGCGGCATGTCATATTACCCCATTATCCCATACCAAGAAAACTGCTACAGTAATGCTTAGAAATCTGCTACAGTTGGTTCGCTGCGCGAAGTAGGTGTGGGAAACCGTGGATTTATGGCAAGGTTAAGTCTCGAATCAGCAAACACAAACAAATACTACCGCTTCACAGAACTAGAGCGCAGCATGAATTCGTTTCCTACATCATGCGTAAGGGCTATAAACAGAGAACTAGTCAGAAAACAAAGTAAAGAATTTCCATCCTACTTACGCTACATATCCAAGAACAAGCTTTTAGGGAAACATAAATTTAAAAGACAAAATAAAAATGCTTAACCTGGCTCTGATACCAAATTGGCGAAACGAGAAGCAAAAAAGCCTTAGACGCAAATAGATTAAAGTAGACAATTTACAAGTAGTGGTGTGTAGAGAAAAGTAGAAAAACAAGGCACACAAGTAGCTAATACAAACTGACTCCCCTTCTTCCAGAGATAGTAGGGTCTTTATTTATAGTAAGCACAACCTGAGATCCCCGGTCAGAGTAAACCGGTACGTTCATATTTGTTATATGTCTAATCATGGAAAGGAATCTTCATCATGCGTTAGAGAGGGTAGTGGGGAATCTTTATCATGAGGTATAGAAAGTAGGAGAGGTCTACGTACTGGGGAATCTTTATCATGAGGTGGAGAAAGTAGGGGAGATACAGGTAGTGGGGAATCTTCATCATGAGGTAGAGAAAGTAGGGGAGGTCTAGGTATTGTAGCTAGTGGAGATAATGCGAAACCGTCACGCCATTCACACCATTGCAATAGAGCAGCCTGCCACCTTGCACATCCTTTTTTCCAGTCTGTTCTAGGTTGCTTTGTCTTTATTAGACCTACTTTATATCTTCTACGAACTGTTTCTTTATTGATTCTTTTTTCATCATTAGTATGATCCACCAGGCTTTTAGTCTGCTTCTCCATTTTCATCTACATGCATGTCTATTGTGTCGTCCTCCTTTAGCCAGAAATCAAATTTAGTAGTTTTTCCAATTTTGCCCAAGCACATCTGGTCAATAAAATTCTTAATATGGTTGTAGCTGCTTAGATACTGAGCATCTTCAATTTTTTCAATTTTGTTAACTAGAAGGATATTTCCTGACATAATAATTTTATAATCTTCATCAGCATATCGAAGGGCTTCAGCGAAGAATTCCTTAGCTGCTAGAATTCTTTCTCTTTCTTCATGGAAATTTGTTTAAGAAACAGTAGTGTGTTCATGACTGGGTTCTTCAGTAAGTCTGTTTATTTCCCATATTTGATACGATTGATAAAGCTTCACATAATGTCTTTCTTCCCATATGCTCCAAATAGTGAACCGAAATATGGTCTAAAATCTGGTTGAATGATCAGATGCAGCTTTAATACATATTTCAGGAAGGCAACCAGCAAAATCTGCCAGATAAGTAGTATTAATATATACTTCATGAACCACTCCGGTTCGGACATAATATTTATATTTTTGAAGATCGTCGAAACAAGCAAGAATCCTGGGAGCTTTATTCTTATTCAGAATAGGATTCTCTCCTTCAAAAAGACTATAAATCTCAGTATCTTCTAGCCTTTTAGAAAATAGAAGAAGCCTTTGGTCATCAATAAGTAGATGTTGATACATTGAAATCATTTCTTGGACCATTATCTCAGCAAGAAATTCTTCTAACTTTCCTGTCTTTATATCTAGTAATTTAAGTAAAGCATGAATGTCACTTATTCTGAAATTAACTAGATCATTTGGCCGAAGATAGGAAATAATACTGCTAAGTTCTTTCTGAGTAGCACTGGTTCCTGAAAACAGCTCATTTTTCCAATTAGCAAGTGTAATTGATCTAGATGTTGATGAGGTAAGGAGAATCTTAGAAATCATTTGTTCAATTTCCGAATTCCTTTGTTCAAGGAAAAAGTTTTTCTGCTATCAAAGTTCTTTCTATCTGTGTAAGCCAGTAACTACCGTCTTTATTATCATTTACTTATAGAGCTTTATAACAGCCATTGAATCGATCCCACACCATCTTATCAACTTTTTCCATTTCTATGTTATACCAGGGTTTGATAAGAGGAGCTTGGTTATATGGAATATATGGTGGTGGAATAATGGGCCTAATCGGACCAGTGGGCCTAATTGGTCTCCAGCCGGATTGGAATTGATTATTATATTGGTGGCCCAAAATTTGGTTGTTTGCTTGTCCCGTCATTTGGCTGTTCGCCTAAATAGAATTATGTTGGCTGTTCGCCTGAAGGTTCTTGGTTTGTTTAACAGCAGAAAAGGTAGTAGTAATAGAGGATGAAGAGCAAGCGTCTCCTCTCTTTTTCTTTTTTGAAGCTACTTCTTCAAAACTTTCTTGCTCCTTCATTTATTCAAAAAGATCTTTAAATTTTTTGTAAAGTGAATCATCCATAATCTACAACCTGGTAAGAGTGTCTGCCAGAAAGTTAGTGTATCCTGGAATATAATTTATATCATAATTAAAAATCTCAAGATACATGGCAATTCTAATTCTTCTAAGATTTTCTTCGAGATTGTTAATGGTTTTCTTTTTTAAAAACTGTGCAACTGACTTATTATCAGTTTCAATGGCAAAGTGTCTATGAAGAACATAAATTTTTAAACTTTTAATGGCTAATTTTACTGCTAATATTTTTTTGTCATAAGTCGCATATTTAAGTTGTGTTTTTATAAATTTACCAGAAGCATATGCCACAATTTCTTCATGTTTAGCAATAAGTACTCCAGCCCAAAAATTATCAGAAGCATCAGTTTGTAAAATTAGTGTGTCACTATCTAAAGGAAAATTTAAGATATTCTCTGTTTTAGCAAGTTCTTTTATTTTAGTAATCTCCTCAAGTTCTCTTTTATCAAGGGAGATAGGTATTTTATCCGTGTTCCATCTTCTTGGTTGTTCACCAGTGGAAACTTTATACTTAACCTATTCAGCAGTAAGCTTATTCTGAAGAAATTTAACTCTGGTGGATAAATGAGGAATAAATTTACGACCATAATTGAGTAATCCCAAAAACCTCTGCAGTTCTTTAAGAGTTCTAAAATCATTGGGAAAATATTTGATTTTAGCATAAATATGTTGCTGCAAAATAATTTGTCCATTTTTAATAGTCTTTCCTAAAAAGTCAATTTATGTTTTAAATAATTCAATTTTTTTAGGGCTAAGAATAATACCATTATCGAGTAATAATTTACAGATATGCAAAAGATGTTCTTTGTGCTCTTCCTTATTGTTAGAAAAGACTAAAAAATCATCAATATAAACAACCACAAAAGAAAGATGACCGAAAATAGAATTCATCCATTTCTGAAAGATTTGTGGCGCATTTTTTAAACCAAAAGGCATAACCAGCCATTCGAAGTGCCCTTGAGGACAGCTGAATGCAGTTAATTCAATAGAATTTTTATCTTCTAGCTTAATTTGCCAAAACCCTGATTTAGCATCAAATTTACTATAATACTTAGCACCTTGGATTTGTTTGATCAAAATTTTAGCAGTAGGTATGAAATAACCATCAAACTTAGTATAACTATTTAATTTTCTATAATTAATGACCATCCTAGCTTTTCCTCTTTTAACTTCTGCATGATTTCTAACAAGAAAAGCAGGAGAGGAATGTGCGCTAAAACTTTTTCTCCTGCTTTTCTTGTTAGAAATCATGCAGAAGTTTAAACTGAGGAAAAGCTAGGATGGTCATTAATCTATCAGAAAATCTAAACTAGTTACTCTAACGTTTGATGGTTATTTCTCTACATAATGCTAAATTTTGATCAAACAAATCAAGGTGCTTTAAGTATTATCGAAAAATAATGGTTCTAACATTCCATAAATATTTTTTTTGTAAATTATTGGTATAGGGGAGATTATAAGTGCAGATAGTAGTAGTAGTAGTAGTAGTAGTAGTAGTAGTAGTAGTAGTATAGTCAATAATAGCAACTGGCTTTCTAACATGTTGGGTTATGGGGGTAAATTGGGAAGCTAAATGAACTGGGAAGTAGACTCTAGGAATGGTAATACCATCAAGCTCAAAAGTATGTGTATTATACGGGGAGAAATGTCTAAGATTGTCCATACCTATAATACAATCATTATCAAAATCTTTAGGAAGGAGCAAGAAATCGAATTTATAAGAATTAGAAATTCCTTTTAGATCTGGAAAAGAGATCGTAAGGCTTTTGACCTTATGATTAATAGGAACTTGACGTCCCATGAAATCATTCAGTTTTCCTGGTTTATCAAGCTTGACCCAAAGATCCTGAGGAATAAAAATTTCTTGTAATAAGCTAGCTTCTGCTCCCGTGTCTACCAAAGCATGAATAGTAAAGTCTTGGTATTCGGGGATACTAATAGTAAGTAGAATATAAATGAGTAATTGGGCTTTAGCTTTTAGATCGAGAGATATAATCATATTGATATTATTAGCATTCTCTTTATTAAGAAAATTTTCCCAGAGATTGAAGTCAATGGGATGATCGGTAGCTTCGAGGGCAAGGTCAATATTATCAAGTGCCGTGCTGGCAATTTCTAGGTCTAGCATATTTTCAGAATAGAGCATATCATCAATCCGAGGATGAGTCATAGCACTCCTGGGATGTTCTCCTTTGTGTCTAGTAATATGCTTGCTTAAGACTTGGTTTAGTCGATCTAAATGTCTCATGACAATAGTCCTATAATTACTGAAATGAGTATCCTTTATAATTTCTTTAAATTCTTTTACTAGATGGGTCATATGATAAGCGTCTTCTATATTGTCTTTATCAAGTCTATGGTCTACCAACCAATCTGGAGGTTTGGGGTTAGTATTCCCCTTTTTGCTGGATTCAGGTTGTTTGAATCTTACTCTTTTTTTATTCATGGGGTAACCTTAGTAGATTTTTGCTTCTATCCTTTATTTGTGATAAAGGAATTTTAACGATCATCCTTTCCTCGTCATGACGTTGGTTTTTTAACATGGTTCTAGTTCTCCCTTCAATCGGAGTACTTATACTAAACCTATGTTGTATGTCTTGCAGAATGCTAGGTGTTAACTCTATATTAATAAGGTTTTCCATAGAATTAGATATTGTAAGGGTATTATTCGAGGTTGAAGCGTCATTAATAGTTGGAGCGGTGTCTTCAGAATAGGGATATTTTCTGCCCTTTCGGGATATAGAAATAGTATTTCCTGATGCTTTAAAGTATTCAGTAGGAACTTCTATCTTTGGTTTTAGGGATTTAATAAAAACACGCATTTTATTGTCACCCTTTAAATGTTCAAGTCGAACTAGTCTAGGTTGTATCGTTTTACCTATTCCTACTTCAAATAATCTAACCAAATTCTTTGGGGTAATAGATTTGAAGGTAGGAGTATCATTAAGGGCCATACAATGTTCCCATTGTATACTAATAACTTTGGATCCTGGCAATAACTCGATTCCTTGAAGATTTACGGACAAAGTACATATTTTTCAATATTTTGGTCATCAAGACTAATAGAAAAAATTGGATGTATATTTATACCAAACAGTCTATTTACAAGGTTGGATTTAGCACCTCCTATAATACTATTGAGAGGATTATTAATAATTCTTTCATCCATACATACTATCAAAATGGGCGTATTTATTCCTGTTCGGAATACACCCGTAATCTTCAATTGAATTAAACCTATATGTAAATATCTCATTTTGGGATATTTGTTTCGTAACTTATCAATTTTTTTTTATCAAGAAGACTAATAGACGAAAAGTCTTCATCTCCTTTTAATTCAATGTTTTCTTGCATTCTTTCAAAAATGTAAGTGTGTTTGTTTAGAAATCTAGATTGAAAAGAAATGGGTTTGTAAATCTTCTTTTTATCAGAATGAGGAATGGCTTCTTTTAATTTTTCTAAATCCTCATCCGTGATTTCAAACTGTTCGCCCTCACTATTAGGGATATTAGAGTTAGAAGTTTTTTCGGAAGTAAGGGTGTTCATATAAATACGAAATTCATAGTAACCATCAAGCAGTTCTCTAGTAGATCCAGAAGATCCTGGATATTAAGGCTGTTGTTTAGGTTGATTTTCTTCTATCATAGGTAAATCTTCATATTTATGTATGACTAATAGACCAACAGGATCTCCTTTTTCAATCAAATAATCTCCATCTTCAAACGAAGTATTTTTTATTATTATAGAAATATTGTTTCTAGAGACTGGTTTTATAAATCCGTTTGTTATAAATATATTTTTATTAGAATACAAGGGTATATTATGAATAATGCCATAATAACCTAATGGTAGGAATATTCTAATATCTAAATAAACTAGTAGAGTGTGATATCTCCTTATCCTAAAGGATCGAGAGGTATACAAGGTATATCCAGCGGATATCCCTTCTTTTCTAGGTAATATAGCAGTATCGGATAAAAAGGTCATTCTGATTTGATTATGAGTTTTATTAATAGTAATCATATTAATTTTTAAATGCTCTATGAAACTATATAGGTCATCTTCGGATTGTCCTTCAGATTCGCTAGACTGTATATCAGAATAGATAGATTCTATTTCGTATATGGATGTGGCCGAAGTATCACTATTAATATCATTAATAGTGCCTATATTTATACCATAAGTATCTAGGTCTTTTATGATAATGATCTGAATATTATTAGGATATTCATTAGCAAAATGTCCTTCCTTATCACATTTGAAACACTTACAACCTTTTCTAAATTTCTTTCGTTTAATGAATTTCTTTTTTTCAAATATCTGAGGCTGCTTTTTGAAACTGGGTTTCCTTTTCTTCCTAGTAATTTTATACTTATTCTTACGAAATCCTTTTTTCTTAAAATTATTTTTCTTTTTCCTGATATTTCTATATTCGGGTGGACATCCAAAATTAAGGTTAATGTCTTCATTATATTTAGAGCAACACGAGTATCCTAGTCTAGATTTCTTGATGGTTTTATTCATTTATTTTTGTGCCCTAGCTTGTTCGCAAACTTGTTCCATAGTTTTCATACAAGCTCTTTTTAGCATTCCAGTAGTATGGACCTTATTTCTAATTTTGTCATAAGTATCTTTTATAATATTGTTCCAAGGATAGGGAATCTTGGTAAAAAAACATTTTATCCAAAATTCTTTTTGGTTATTATCTTTTAAATAGAAGATAAATCCTATATATTTAGTAGCAAATTCCTCCAGTAAACAGATATCACATAAAATCATTTTATGTAATAATATTTCATAATCTTTTTCTAAAATACCTTCGTTTCCTGTATAATCAGCTTGGACTAGATCCATTATCTTCCCTAAAGCTTTTTGTCCATTTTCCATGTTTCTAATTTTTTCAATCTTTTTCTCGTTGAGTTCTAACCCATGAAGCCACGCCCTAGCACTTCCCTTCCAGAAACTGGTAGCATAATGAATAAAATGGGCCATGGACATATTTGTTAGTAAATGATACATCATTCCTCCCATCTGTTGACCCCATTCACCTATGTAGTCAAATATTTGTTTATGTGAAATATTATCAAGATTAAAAATAAGATTATCAATGGTATTAGAATTTTTATTTTTATAGAGTTTGGACTCTGGACGATAAGCAGGATATCGAATGTTGTAAGGGAGGAGTTTGGTTGGTATCAAACTTTCCACTGGCGGACCAATAGCGCTTATGTCGGTTCTGGGTATTCCTTCTAAACTAACTATTTCACCACTACTGCTACCTACTCCACTGCTACCTACTCCTTCTTCATTGTTAAAAATATTAAAGTTACTAATTTCACTATTTGAGTCATCTGAGTAATCGTCAAAGTCTTCAGAGTACTTCCACCTAAGATAATCAATAGCCGAGGAGTGAGTATCGTAAAAAGCATAGACAACTTGCTAGTCAACTTCTCCCAATAATTCCTGAGCCTGAAGTTTAAGGAATGTACGATAATGTTGTTCCTTAATTTCATCTATGTTTATCTTATTTTCCTCTTTTGAAGAGTACCTTAGCATATGAACCTTATTATTATAAGGCCAACAATTCATAGGAGTTTGACTACTAACGTGAGGGTGCTTTTCGCTGTCTAACTTTTGTTTTATTTTTATAATATCAATTCTAACATTCTCAATAAGATCTATAATATAATTATAAATCCCTTGTTCTGGGTGTTCGTTGGTAGGCAAGTGAACTATATGCTGATAATTATCTTGAAGCTCAAAGTGACACTGATGTGTGTCTGCATAAATAAATTCTTTTCCCGTTAGGGAAGAAGAAGATTTCTTATTGTTCATAAGAAGAGGTTGTTCTTGAATATGCACGAGCTTATAAGCTGGAAATTTCTTAACAAAGGTTCTACGTTTGTTCTGTATCTTAGCCCAATTTGACCCTTCGTTCTGCGGCATGTCATAGTACCCCATTATCCCATACCAAGAAAACTGCTACAGTAATGCTCAGAAATATGCTACAGTGTGCCTTGTTTTTCTATTTTTCTCTACGCACCACTACTTGTAAATCGTCTACTTTAATCTATTTGCATCTAAGGCTTTTTTGCTTCTCGTTTCACCAATTTGGTATCAGAGCCAGCGTAAGCATTTTTATTTTGTCTTTTAAATTTATGTTTCCCTAAAAGCTTGTTCTTGGATATGTAGCGTAAGTAGGATGGAAATTCTTTATTTTGTTTTCTGCCTAGTTCTCTGTTTATACCATAGTTTTGGTTAGAATCATCTCTTGTTTTCACCAATCTAGACGCATTCTATACCATAATTTTGGTTAGAATCACCCATCTATACTCGTTTTCATCGATCTATGCCTATTCTACACCATATTTCGGCTAGAATCACCCATCGATATTCGTTTTAAGCCTTCTACGCTCATTCTATTATATATTTTGGTTAGAATCACCCATCTACGCTCGTTCTTACCATTCTACGTCTGATTTATTCCATGTTTTGGTTGGAATCACCGATCTAACCATGTTTTCATCCTTCTATACTCATTCTATACCATATTTCAGTAAGAACTGCTCATTTATATGCGTTTTTACTATTCTACGAGCATTGGATATCTTATTTCGGTTAGAATCACATTTTAGTTCCGGTTTCCACAAATATATGCCACTTTTACCCCTTGTTTCGGTTAGAATCACCCATCTATACTCGGTTTCAATAATCTACGCATATTCTACACCATATTTCGGTTACAATGACCCATCTATACTCGTTTTCTTGGTTCTACCCTTGTTTTATACTATATTCCGATTAGAATCAACAAATTCCGATTAGAAACAACAAGATCTAAACTCGTTTTCATCAATCTACGATTATATTGTACCATCTTTCGGTTCGAACCTCTCATTTATAAATCGTTTTCAGCATTTTTTACGAGTAGTAGTTACCTTATTTCGTTAGAGTCACATTTATATACTCGTTTCACCAATCTAGACCACTTACATACCATATTTCGGTTACAACCACACATATATACATGTTTTCACCATTCTACGCTCATTCTATACCATAATTTTGATTAGAATCGCATGTTGAAGCTATTTTTCACCATTCTACCCGAATTGTATGCCACATTTTAGTCAGAATTGATAACCCATACTCGTTTTCGTGATTCTACGTTCATTCTATTCCATATTTCGGTTAATTACCTATATATACTTATTTTTACCAATCTAACCTCATTTTATACCATAGTTTCGGCTAGAATAATTCATATGTACTCGCGTTCATCAATCTATGCCTATTCTATACCATATTTCGGTTAGAATCATCTATCGATACTTGTTTTAACCATTATATGCTCATTCTACGTAATATTTCAGTTAGAATCACCTTCCTACGCACGTTTTCACCATTCTGCATTTGTTGTATTCCATATTTTGGGTTAGAATCACCGATCTAAACATGCTTTCATCATTCTATGCTTATTTTATTCCATACTTTGGTTAGGACTACTCATTTATACTCGTTTTTACCATTCTACGAGTATTTGATACCTTATTTCGATTATAATCATATTTTATTACTCGTTTCCATAAATCTATGCCACTTTTATACCATATTTTAGTTAGAATCACCCATCTATACATCTTTTCGTCCGTCTATGCACATTCAACACCATATTTTGATAGAATCACTCGTCTATACTTGTTTTCACGATTCTATCCATGTTTTATACCATATTTCAGTTAGAATCATTCGTCTATACTCATTTTTTCCTTTCTACGATCATATTATTTCATGTTCCGGTCCAAATCCCTTATTTACGACATGTTTTCACCATTTTACGAGCTTTTGATATCTTATTTTCGTCAAAATCATGTTTGTATACTCGCTTCACCAATCTAGGCCACGTATATACCATGTTTCGATTAGAATCACTCGTCCATACTCGTTTTTATCATTCTACACCTATTCTCCACTATAATTTTGGTTAGAATTACACATCTTTGCTCGTTCTCTCCATTCTACCCCTGTTTCATACACCATATTTTAGTTAGAATGTCCCATCTATGCTCATTTTCGTGATTCTACGTTCATTCTGTTCCATATTTCGGTTAGAATCACCTCTTATTTTTACCAATCTAGACATATTCTATACCATAATTTCGGTTAGAATCACCCATCTATACTCGTTTTCATCGATCTATGCCTACTCTATACCAAAATTTTGGCTAGAATCACCCATCGATATTCGTTTTAAGCCTTCTACGCTCATTCTATTATATATTTCAGTTAGAATCACCCACTTATGCTCGTTCTTGCCATTCTACGTCTGTTTTATTCCATATTTTGGTTGGAATCACCGATCTAACCATGTTTTCATCCTTCTACACTCATTCTATACCATATTTTGGTTAGAATTGCTCATTTATATGCGTTTTTACTATTCTACGAGCATTGGATACCTTATTTTGATCAGAATCACATGTTAGTTCATGTTTTCACAAATCTATGCTACTTTTACCCCTTGTTTCGGTTAGAATCACCCATCTATATTTGGTTTCAATAATCTACGCATATTCTATACCATATTTCGGTTACAATGACCCATCTATACTCATTTTCTTTGTTCTACCCTTGTTTTATACTATATTTCGATTAGAATCAACAAATTCTGATTAGAATCAACAAGATCTAAACTCGTTTTCATCAATCTACGATTATATTGTACCATCTTTCAGTTCGAACCTCTTATCTATAAATCGTTTCCAGCATTTTTTACTAGCAGTAGTTACCTTATTTTGTTAGAGTCACATTTATATACTCGTTTCACCAATCTAGACCATTTATATACCATATTTCGGTTAGAACTACACATCTATACACGTTTTTACCATTTTACGCTCATCGTACACCATAATTTTGGTTAGAATCGCACGTGGAAGCTCGTTTTCACCATTCTACCCGAATTGTATGCCACATTTCGGTTAGAATCAATAACCCATATTTGTTTTCGTGATTCTACATTCATTCTATTAAATATTTCGGTTAATTACTTATTTATACTTGTTTTCACCAATCTAACCTTATTTTATACCATAGTTTCGGCTAGAATAATCTATATGCACCCGCGTTCATCAATCTATGCCTATTCTA
Organism: Iris macrosiphon; assembly: GCA_036927795.1. Taxonomy (NCBI): domain Eukaryota; kingdom Viridiplantae; phylum Streptophyta; class Magnoliopsida; order Asparagales; family Iridaceae; genus Iris; species Iris macrosiphon. The sequence continues at coordinate 40,127 of JAYESA010001431.1, forward strand.
TACCATATTTCGGTTAGAATCATCTATCGATACTTGTTTTAACCATTCTATGCTTATTCTAGATAATATTTCAGTTAGAATCACCTTCCTACACACGTTTTCACCATTATGCATTTGTTGTATTCCATATTTTGGGTTAGAATCACCGATCTAAACATGCTTTCATCATTCTATGCATATTTTAAACAATACTTCGGTTAGGACCACTCATTTATACTCGTTTTTACCATTCTATGAGCATTTGATACCTTATTTCAATTATAACCATATTTTAGTACTCGTTTCCATAAATCTATGCCACTTTTATACCATATTTCGGTTAGAATCACTCATCTATACATGTTTTTGTCAGTCTATGCACATTCAACACCATATTTCGGTTAGAATCACTCGTCTATACTCGTTTTCAAGATTCTATCCCTGTTTTATACCTTATTTCGGTTAGAATCATTCAGTCTATACTCATTGTTACCATTCTACAATTATATTATATCATGTTCTGGTCCGAATCCCTTATTTATGACACGTTTTCACCATTTTGCGGGCTTTTGATACCTTATTTTCGTCAGAATCATGTTTGTATACTCGTTTCACCAATCTAGGCCACGTATATACCATATTTCGATTAGAATCACTCATCCACACTCGTTTTCACCATTCTACACCTATTCTCCACTATAATTTTGGGTAGAATCACACATCTTTGCTCGTTCTCTCCATTCTACCCCTATTTCATACACCATATTTTGGTTAGAATGTCCCATCCATGCTCATTTTCATGATTCTACGTTCATTCTGTTCCATATTTCAGTTAGAATTACCTCTTATTTTTACCAATCTAGACATATTCTATACCATAATTTCGGTTATAATCACTCATCTATACTCGTTTTCATCGATCTATGCCTATTCTACACCCAAATTTTGGCTAGAATCACCCATCGATATTTGTTTTAAGCCTTCTACGCTCATTCTATTATATATTTCGGTTAGAATCACCCACTTACGCTCGTTCTTACCATTCTACGTCTGTTTTATTCCATATTTTGGTTGGAATTACCGATCTAACCATATTTTCATCCTTCTACACTTATTCTATACTATATTTCGATTAGAATCGCTCATTTATATGCGTTTTTACTATTCTACGAGCATTGGATACTTTATTTCGATCAGAATCACATGTTAGTTCCGGTTTTCATAAATCTATGCCACTTTTACCCCTTGTTTCGGTTAGAATCACCCATCTATACTCGGTTTCAATAATCTACACATATTCTACACCATATTTCGGTTACAATGACCCATCTATACTCATTTTCTTTGTTCTACCCTTGTTTTATACCATATTCCAATTAGAATCAACAAATTCTGATTAGAATCAACAAGATCTAAACTCATTTTCATCAATCTACGATTATATTGTACCATCTTTCGGTTCGAACCTCTCATCTATAAATCATTTCCAGTATTTTTTACGAGCAGTAGTTACCTTATTTCGTTAGAGTCACATTTATTTACTCGTTTCACCAATCTAGACCATTTATATACCATATTTCGGTTAGAACCACACATCTATACATGTTTTCACCATTCTACGCTCATTGTACACCATAATTTTGGTTAGAATCGTACGTCGAAGCTCGTTTTCACCATTCTACCCGAATTGTATGCCATATTTCGGTTAGAATCAATAACCCATACTTGTTTTCGTGATTCTACGTTCATTCTATTAAATATTTCAGTTAATTACTTATTTATACTTGTTTTCACCAATCTAACCTTATTTTATACCATAGTTTCGGCTAGAATAATCCATATGCACCTGCGTTCATCAATATATGCCTATTCTATACCATATTTCAGTTAAAATCATCTATCGATACTTGTTTTAACCATTCTATGCTCATTCTACATAATATTTCAGTTAGAATCACCTTCCTACACACGTTTTTACCATTCTGCATTTATTGTATTCTATATTTTGGGTTAGAATCACCGATCTAAATATGCTTTCATCATTCTATGCATATTTTATACCATACTTCGGTTAGGACCACTCATTTAGACTTGTTTTTACCATTCTATGAGCATTTGATACCTTATTTCGATTATAACCACATTTTAGTACTCGTTTCCATCAATCTATGCCACTTTTACACCAAATTTCGGTTAGAATCACCCATCTACACATGTTTTCGTCAGTCTATGCACATTCAACACTATATTTCGGTTAGAATCACTCGTCTATACTCGTTTTCACGATTCTATCCCTGTTTTATATCTTATTTCGGTTAGAATCATTCATCTATACTCATTATTACCATTCTATAATCATATTATATCATGTTCTGGTCCGAATCCCTTATTTATGACACATTTTCACCATTTTACGGGCTTTTGATACCTTATTTTCGTCAAAATTATGTTTATATACTCGTTTCACCAATCTAGGCCACGTGTATACCATGTTTCGATTAGAATCACTCGTCCACACTCGTTTTCACCATTCTACACCTATTCTCTACTGTAATTTTGGGTAGAATCACACATCTTTGCTCGTTCTCTCCATTCTACCCCTATTTCATACACCATATTTTGGTTAGAATGTCCCATCCATGCTCATTTTCATGATTCTACGTTCATTCTGTTCCATATTACAGTTAGAATTACCTCTTGTTTTTACCAATCTAGACATATTCTATACCATAATTTCGGTTATAATCACCCATCTATACTCGTTTTCATCAATCTATGCCTATTCTACACCAAAATTTTGGCTAGAATCACCCATCGATATTTGTTTTAAGCCTTCTACGCTCATTCTATTATATATTTCGGTTAGAATCACCCACTTACGCTCGTTCTTACCATTCTACGTCTGTTTTATTCTATATTTTGGTTGGAATTACCGATCTAACCATGTTTTCATCCTTCTACACTCATTCTATACCATATTTCGGTTAGAATCGCTCATTTATATGCGTTTTTACTATTCTACGAGCATTGGATACTTTATTTCGATCAGAATCACATGTTAGTTCCGGTTTTCACAAATCTATGCCACTTTTACCCCTTGTTTCGGTTAGAATCACCCATCTATACTCGGTTTCAATAATCTACACATATTCTATACCATATTTTGGTTACAATGACCCATTTATACTCATTTTCTTTGTTCTACCCTTGTTTTATACCATATTCCGATTAGAATCAACAAATTCTGATTAGAATCAACAAGATCTAAACTCATTTTCATCAATCTACGATTATATTGTACCATCTTTCGGTTCGAACCTCTTATCTATAAATCATTTTCAGCATTTTTTACGAGCAGTAGTTACCTTATTTCGTTAGAGTCACATTTATTTACTCGTTTCACCAATCTAGACCATTTACATACCATATTTCGGTTAGAACCACACATCTATACACTTTTTCACCATTCTACGCTCATTGTACACCATAATTTTGGTTAGAATCGCACGTCGAAGCTCGTTTTCACCATTCTACCCGAATTGTATGCCACATTTCGGTTAGAATCAATAACCCATACTTGTTTTCGTGATTCTACGTTCATTCTATTAAATATTTTAGTTAATTACTTATTTATACTTGTTTTTACCAATCTAACCTTATTTTATACCATAGTTTCGGCTAGAATAATCCATATGCACCCGCGTTCATCAATATATGCCTATTCTATACCATATTTCGGTTAAAATCATCTATCGATACTTGTTTTAACCATTCTATGCTCATTCTACATAATATTTCAGTTAGAATCACCTTTCTACACACATTTTTACCATTCTACATTTATTTTATTCTATATTTTGGGTTAGAATCACCGATCTAAACATGCTTTTATCATTCTATGCATATTTTATACCATACTTCGGTTAGGACCACTCATTTATACTTGTTTTTACCATTCTATGAGCATTTGATACCTTATTTCGATTATAACCACATTTTAGTACTCGTTTCCATAAATCTATGCCACTTTTATACCATATTTCGGTTAGAATCACCCATCTACACATATTTTTGTCAGTCTATGCACATTCAACACCATATTTCGGTTAGAATCACTCGTCTATACTCATTTTCACGATTCTATCCCTGTTTTATACCTTATTTCGGTTAGAATCATTCGTCTATACTCATTATTACCATTCTATAATCATATTATATCATGTTCCGGTCCGAATCCCTTATTTATGACACATTTTCACCATTTTACGGGCTTTTGATACCTTATTTTTGTCAGAATCATGTTTGTATACTCGTTTCACCAATCTAGGCCACGTGTATACCATGTTTCAATTAGAATCACTCGTCCATACTCGTTTTCACCATTCTACACCTATTCTCTACTATAATTTTGGGTAGAATCACACATCTTTGCTCGTTCTCTCCATTCTACCCCTATTTCACACACCATATTTTGGTTAGAATTTCCCATCCATGCTCATTTTCATGATTCTACGTTCATTCTGTTCCATATTTCAGTTAGAATTACCTCTTGTTTTTACCAATCTAGACATATTCTATACCATAATTTCGGTTATAATCACCCATCTATACTCGTTTTCATCGATCTATGCCTATTCTACACCAAAATTTTGGCTAGAATCACCCATCGATATTTGTTTTAAGCCTTCTACGCTCATTCTATTATATATTTCGGTTAGAATCACCCACTTACGCTCGTTCTTACCATTCTACGTCTGTTTTATTCCATATTTTGGTTGGAATTACCGATCTAACCATGTTTTCATCCTTCTACACTCATTCTATACCATATTTCGGTTAGAATCGCTTATTTATATGCGTTTTTACTATTCTACGAGCATTGGATACTTTATTTCGATCAGAATCACATGTTAGTTCCGGTTTTCACAAATCTATGCCACTTTTACCCCTTGTTTCGTTTAAAATCACCCATCTATACTCGGTTTTAATAATCTACGCATATTCTACACCATATTTCGGTTACAATGACCCATCTATACTCATTTTCTTTGTTCTACCCTTGTTTTATACCATATTTCGATTAGAATCAACAAATTCCGATTAGAATCAATAAGATCTAAACTCATTTTCATCAATCTACGATTATATTATACCATCTTTCGGTTCGAACCTCTCATCTATAAATTATTTTTAGCATTTTTTACGAGCAGTAGTTACCTTATTTCGTTAGAGTCATATTTATTTACTCATTTCACCAATCTAGACCATTTACATACCATATTTCGGTTAGAACCACACATCTATACACGTTTTCACCATTCTACGCTCATTGTACACCATACTTTTGGTTAGAATCGCACGTCGAAGCTCGTTTTCACCATTCTACCCGAATTGTATGCCATATTTCGGTTAGAATCAATAACCCATACTTGTTTTCGTGATTCTACATTCATTCTATTAAATATTTTGGTTAATTACTTATTTATACTTGTTTTCACTAATCTAACCTTATTTTATACCATAGTTTCGGGTAGAATAATCCATATGCACCCGCGTTCATCAATATATGCCTATTCTATACCATATTTCGGTTAGAATCATCTATCGATATTTGTTTTAACCATTCTATGCTCATTCTACATAATATTTCAGTTAGAATCACCTTCCTACACACGTTTTTACCATTCTGCATTTATTGTATTCTATATTTTGGGTTAGAATCACCGATCTAAACATGCTTTCATCATTCTATGCATATTTTATACCATACTTCGGTTAGGACCACTAATTTATACTTGTTTTTACCATTTTATGAGCATTTGATACCTTATTTTGATTATAATCACATTTTAGTACTCGTTTCCACAAATCTATGATACTTTTATACCATATTTCGGTTAGAATCACCCATCTATACATCTTTTCGTCAGTGTATGCACATTGAACACCATATTTCGGTTAGAATCACTCGTCTATACTCGTTTTCACGATTCTACCCCTGTTTTATACCTTATTTCGGTTAGAATCATTCATCTATACTCATTGTTACCATTCTACAATCATATTATATCATGTTCCTGTCCGAATCCCTTATTTACGACACGTTTTCATCATTTTACGGGCTATTGATGTCTTATTTTTGTCAGAATCATGTTTGTATACTCGTTTCACCAATCTAGGCCACGTATATTCCATGTTTCGATTAGAATCACTCGTCCACACTCGTTTTCACCATTCTACACCTATTCTCCACTATAATTTTGGTTAGAATCACACATCTTTGCTCGTTCTCTCCATTCTACCCTGTTTC